>VDFB02200263.1:0-11749 GCA_007258455.2 Sequoia sempervirens
CTGAATTGATAATATTGAGAAGGCATATGGTTCAGGTAGTAGTTGGAAATAAGTCCAAGTTTCATTTCCATGTCCATTTCCATGTCCAAGTTTCATTTCCATTTTCATAGCCTTTTGGCTATGTTTGGAACCTTTATAGCTTGGTTAATGAATATGGTTAATCAAGTCCATATTCCATTTTGGCTATTTTTGGAGCCTTTTAAACTTTGTGACATATAGGCACAAATTTTTATTTTATTTTAACATAGAGAATCAATAATAATCAGTCTTTAATTGTATTAATTGTTTGTTAATTAATTATGTTTGTTTAATTAAATAAAATTATATATATAATATGTGATTTATTTTATGTTGTGTTTTATATTGACTAAGAAAATATCATTTTTTATTTCTTTACAACCCTAAAAAGTCGGTTTTAAAATTCAAAACATAATATTAAAGCCCTCCACCGCCGTACTACATTGAATTAATTCAGATGGAATTGGTAAACAAAATCTGGTATAGTAGAGGTTGGTTTATGAAAACCTAGATTCCTATCTTATGGAATGAAAGTTACATAATAGCTAGGTATAAACAAATACAATATTTTAGTAAACCGAACATCAACCGGTGCACCGACAGTGGCAACAACAGCTTCAACGGGAGGTTGAGTGGTGACATCCTCGACCTTGACTTCAATTCCGTCGGCATCTTTTGGTGATGTTAAGCTCTCCTGAGTTTTGTTGGCACCGCCGGGAACCGACTCGTATGTGGTGGTTGTGAAATTTCCCTTGGGCCGTGCTCCTTGAGCTCCTGACATCTCCTCTTCTATTCTTAATTCCCAAATCACACTTACAACATATCAACTCTGGTCTGCCCCTTTATAGGCCACTTCTGAACCAAACACGTATATATCTCGCAATGCCTCGTGTCCTCTCAACTGTCACCCACTTTTCATATATCAGTGTTGGGCATTCACAGTTCTCTATACTTATTTTTTGCTTCGTATGCCGGGTCCAGGTATCAAGAGTGCTGCTAAATCTTCTCCCACACTTTGAGCTCTTTAAATTTGAAACAAATTACATTTCACTTTATATTATTATTATAATTCTAAATATATAATCTTTATTTGGTGCATTAATTATTTTTTAATTTACTATATTATATAAATTTATTTTTGAGCTCTTTAAATTTGAAACAAATTACATTTCACTTTATATTATTATTATAATTCTAAATATATAATCTTTATTTGGTGCATTAATTATTTTTTAATTTGGATTATATTATATAAATTAATTTTTTTAGGATTAATTTAATTTTAGGAGAATTATGTTCTTGTAGACTTAGATCACACCTACAATTCTTCTTTTAGATCCGACCATCCTATAACCAAGTATGAAACAAATTTTTCTATTTTTAACGAGGGAACGGCAAAAGAGACGTCTCATATAACTCCCTAACCTGTGAACTTTTACTTGGATCGCAAAGCTATTTCATGGACACACTAACCGGACAATTGGCCAGAGCCTTGAGAGTCAACTCCATGGTGGGCGCCTCAGGAACACCTTTAACTAACCGAGCTAGACCTACAAATAACAAATTTTTCTATTTATTTTAATATCTTTTTAATATTTAAATTTAGAGATTATACCAAGGTAATATTTGTTTAAGGAGGACGAATGCCATGCCATTCTCTTTAAACATTCTAACTCTACAATTGTATGACTTTAGTTAATGTATAAGGGACTCACTTAATAAACTAATGACATAGCATGTGTGTTTATAGAGTACTAATAAACACCCCTAATCTCATTTCTACCCCTCAAATTTATACTTTTGGTAACCCCTTTGTAGGCACAAGTATAATTAGAATACTATCCTATTTTTTGATGAATAAGTCATATTTACATTTTAATTAATTTAAAAGATAATAGTACAATATTCACAAAAAAAGTGGGTGGTAAAACGATACACTCCCAAAGTCTAGATAGGACCAAGTCCAAATGATAACAAGTCATAGGGCCAAGTCCAGACATAACATAAAAATCTAAGTAGCTAAAGTAATTCTAGCAAGAGCGAGCCTTTATCACTAGGACTTCCTCATACATCACCAAAGGTAGGATTATCATTAATTGATTCCCATATAGTGAGTGCACCCTCTTCCCTAGGACTATCCTTTGAAGTTTGTTGAGTACACACTAAAAAATTGACCAACTCTAGTTGAGGAACCTTGTTGAAGTTAGGCCAACTAGGAGCACCACCCCCATGAGGGGAGGTAGAAGGCCGTCATGAGGGATGGGACCAACTACGATAAATATTCTTTATTTCTTGGGGTTTGAGAGCCATGAGACTAGGAACTTCTATCTCATTTGGTTGATTAGTTGTGACCTTGCCAACGTCCTTGAGGAGGGGAAGAGGAAGGAGGTGGAACACTAACAATAGTGCAAGGATCATTGCCTTACTGGTCCAAGAGCTCTTTAAAATGGGCCACCTCAAATTTAAATTATCTAGCTTGTACTTGGATCTATATTTAAGCACATTAGAGAAAATTATAGCTCTTTAGCATAAAGAGAGAAATCAAAATTTAGTAGAACATCCTATAAAATAATAGAATTTCTATCTTTGCAAATGTTGAAGAGAATATCCACCTTGAAAACATGTCAAATCTAGGTGTACTTGAAATGGTGACAAGGCTAATCCCCTAACAAAATCATACACCATGAAAAGGGAGCAAGTCTAATTAAGGCTTAGGAAAATCATGATTCTAATTCAAAGCTTCCTAAGCTTTGGTGTAAAACCAGAAAAATTGCTTGAACATCTTCAATTATCTATTTAATGAACATCGAGGTTGGGAAACTCCCAAATTCATTAGATGAGGAGAAAGCCATCCATATCCTTTGTAGGGCTTATAATTATAAAATGGTGTATCCAAACACTATTTCTAGTCCTTCTATCAAGGCTTGAAAGACATGAACTCGATTTTTTGGATCATTTAAGGGGAATAACATCAATATAATATGAAAGGTATCTTGGTCTTGGTTAGACATTCTATATTTTATTTTCATCTCTGGCCAGGGAAGGAAATTCTTAGTATTTCTATGCATGAGTTTGGAAGAGCTCTAATGCCATTTGGATTTTTCCATTAAATTAATCCATGACACTTTGGCTAGAGGAAAATATTGGCAAGAAAGAACATGAGACCACCTAATACACTATTGGTCGATCAAAAAGATATTGTGGAAATCATTTCCGGTCCAGAGAAGCCAAGGCTTGATAGCTTCCAAAGCTTTCCAAATGATTTTAATGAAAAAGTCTTGAATTTGAATTGATTCCCTCATGGTGAGAAGGGTGCCAAGGTCTAGAACTTTCCACATTAGCAGTCCAAAAGGCACACTAAATTGATACAATTCCATATAAGAATTTTCTAAGTGTCATTTCCCTTGAGATATTTGAGAATGCATTTGTCACAAAGGGAAATATCTTTTTGATGCATTGAAAGCAATCCCAAACCACAAGATTTTGATGGAGAAGACAACAATATACCCAAGCAACATGATGAAATCCACGGTGCCCATCATTGGAGGCCCAAAGAATGTCTCTAAGAAAGTTTTAATAATATAAGTAAAACTTTCAAAGGAATCCAATTAGTTTATTTATCTTCTAGTAATACTCTTCTTAGTATTAAGGCTTTTCTTAATAGCTGGGGGTTATGGTATTTTTTTTCCAACATGTTTTTGATTTGGATAAGTGGAATGTTTAATCTTGTGACTAATCTTAATACTAGTATGTAGTCTCCTTGTTAGCTGATGTTGTTTTAGCTTTGTTGTCCCCGTTTGGTTGTTGTGTTCACCAATACATCTTGTTGAGTCCTACAACTTAGTTGTTCTTCTTTTGTACGGGATCAAGGCCCTAACCTTGCTTATCTAATAAAAAACAAGTAGAAGGAACCCAACAAGTGGCATATAAAAGGTGAGTAGTTTAATAGATAATTAAAATTACTTAGGGAGTTAATTTTCATACATTTTGGTTAAAAGACTTGTGAATTTCCTTATAGCATATTTTAGATTTAGAGTGGTTGGAATTGCATTTATTTTCCTATATTAGAGTGCATAATTGAAAGCTAAAGAAATTCCAACACTCTTGTTGAAATTATATAAAAAATCAAGATATCGTTCCGTAATATCACTAGAAAAAAACAAATTAAAATAATTAATTAAATTACATCTAGGAAAAACCATATAGTTGTATTCATATAAGAAAGCTTTTTTTTCCCTAAAAAAAGATTATTTTTCTCAAATAGATTAGAAAATGTTTAAATTTGGGAGACCACAAAAATTTATTATATTACTTATGCATATATTTCTAGATTAAATTAAATAATTAGACATTATTCAAAATCACAAAGACACCAAAAATAGAGAAAGAATAAGCCTTAAATAACATCATGAGGTACACAAGAACTATTAAACAAACTCAATGCAAGAACATTTAAACAATGCCAAAATAATTCAAAAGGATTCAAAGATAAAAAAATATAATTACGATCAAACAAAGCATTGAAGCTTCTCTTCCAATTTTCCTTTTTCCTCACTTAGTGTGTTATGCTCAATGTGTCCTAGAATAAAATGAGGATTGGATTAGAGATGCTATGAGAGATCTATGACAACATGCCAAACTAATAAGCACCCTTGAAAGACCAAGCCTAGGAGCAAGCAAGAAAACTTAGGGAAATACAACAAGCAAATGATAAAAGGCATTAAAGGGAGGAGTTTCACAAAAGGGAATTAGTGCTCTTGGAAGAGTTAGTAGAAGCAAAAAAGTGAAGTTTATACACCTTTTATCTCTTTGAACTAAATGTGTTAAAAAATAGTTAAAGCTAATGACCCTCTTGGCTACATAAGAATAAATACAACTTTTCTTCATTGATTCACCCATTAAATTTTACCTTGTCAGATCAATACAATAGTTTATCATTAAGTGTTCCACCCTAGTGTAGTGAGTGAAATTTTTTGTGTGACTCCCACTCAACACAAAAACTTGGCTGCCATCTATGATTTTCTTCTTCCATGTAAATATTGCAATTAATTGGATTCACTCTTGCATATTTGGCTTTTCCCAAAAGAGTAGGAATGATTCAGGTGATTCCTAGTTGTCCTAGGTTTTCAACTCATTTGCATCATACTTGGGTAGATTATAGACAACACAAGTACATTAAGATCAATAGAAGTGAAACTAAAATATGTGTATCTATTAAGCATGCATCACTAAGTTCCTCAAGGAAAGATGCACATGTGTAGAAAAATCCATGAAAGTACAAGAGGAATGTTTTCATGAAATTTAGAAAGGGTATCATCATGATTTTATGAAGCATAATTCCTATATGTTCTTGATAGATGTGAGGGATAATTCATTATCATTTTCTATACAAGGAGTACACTTATCATGAGTTCTATAGAAAATGAAGTAAATGTCTCTAAAATATAAGGGAATGTGCTAAGAAGATATGCGATAGAGGAGAAAGTAGATAAGCATTCAACTCACTCATGGAACATTTTGCATTAGCTATATGAAAAAGGAGGTATTTTATCATCAAAGGTCAATGGATAAGATTCCATGAAGCAAGAAAATACATTAAATGATCCTTGATATAAGCATAAAGGTAATCTCAAGGTAAAGAACTATAAGGATCCATATAAATGATATAACAATCAACAAACAATAGATAAAGGAAATAATGAACTAATACTAAAGCCTAGGGGAAAGGAAAATTTGAGCAATGAAGATAGGCACTGATTTCGTATTTGACATGAAAGATGAATACACTCATAAATCAACAAGGATAAAAGGAAAAACAATAGAGGTGTAGGACCTCCATGGTTTAAAAGTTATATTTTAAAATTTCAAATTTCCTCTCTTTGTTTTCCATGTCCCTTGGTTTTTCCTTTAATTATCATGCCTCCAAAACTTTTGAATGTTTATAGAAACATAATTGAGACTCTATTTTATATATGGTTGATCATTTCTAGAAATTTTTCCACTATTAGGATCCATTATTGAGCATTCCCATATTATTGAGAAAAGGTGTTTGAACCTTATATTCCCAATGTTTGTATTTGTGTGTTTTTGTGTGTTCTTCACATGAGTAGTGGGCCATCTCACCTCATTTTGATAATCTTGGAATGTAAGAGGTTATCAGATAATTTAAATGTCATCATGGCATTAAAACGTGGTAGTTACTTGTGACCAAATCTTATGACATGTAAGAGCATGATTATTGGGGATTACATTGATATTGATTATAATTATGATAGTCTTATGACATATTTGATAGAGTATTTTTTAATGCACAACTAAGACAAATTGGGGTGCCCAAAACTATGGGGCATTAGAATTTGTTCCATGGGATTTGGGTGTCATATCTCCTTTTAAATTGTAAATGGTTTTCTAAAACCATTGGATGGTTTATAGTTTGTTCTTCATCTATTTTGGATATGGAGTGTAGTATGGTTATTTTGTAAGTACTATTATGTTGCTAGAATTACTCTAGATTTTTCTATTGGTGATACAAATATAGAGGCTTAGCCTATTTAATATTGTAACCATTGCTGCTAAATAATATCATTGGTATTACTTTTGGAGTGTGGATATTTTCTCCTAAAATGGTTTTCCCCACATAAATGTTGTGCTATAATATATTTTCTTATTATTTTCTGTAGCTCCAAAGATTAAATTTATTTGCATATACTTCTTATCATTGATTAGTTTAGGAAGTGTTTTCCATAGCCATGATTCATTTAATCTAGTATCAAGGCCTAATCACTTCAAATTTTAGGTCTTGGATTGAGTGAGATCTTGTATATAAGGAGATCTTGTTATAGTAAAAAAGGCAAGCACATCAAAGATAGAGATGGAGAAGTTCACGGGAACTAACTTTGAGTTGTGTAAGATCAAGATGAATAATATGTTTATAGAAAGAGATCTATGAGATACAATATTAGAATCCAAACATGTTGCAATATTACAAGAAGATTAGGACAAATTGAATAAAAATGTGAAGGACCTCAGTACGATCTATTTATTAGAATCTATGTTGTTAAATTTATACGAAGAAGCAACTATAATAACTCTATGGAGGATGGTGGTTTTTTAGTTGATAAATTGGATGTATCAAGTATGATTGTGACCTAGTCACACTCTATTGGTGGGAAGATGGAGGGGGAGAATAATTGTGTGACACTATTTGTTCTTTTCTAGGATTTTGGGATCACTTGGTGATGACAACTAGGAGTAGTGCCTCTAAGCTCAATATGTATTAGGTAGTTGCATTGTTAGTATTAGATAAAGTAAAAATAATAATTATGAATCTATTAAGGAGGCCCTAGTTGTTCATGAAAGATTAAAAAATAAAGGTAAGAGAAAGTACAAGAAGAAAGACAAGTCTAGATCCAAATATCATAAGAGATCCAAGGTTAAGTTTTGAAACTAGTACAAACCTCCAAGTATTTTAATAGAAATTATAATAATGAGAAAAATAAAAAGAAACACAATTCATACAATTTTTTTGAAAATTCTTCTCAAGATGATTGTGATACCTTCTTTATGACCTTGGCAACACATGCAATGGAAGGTCCATGGCTGATAGACTTTGGAGCTTCCTTCCACATGATCACACATCAAGATTGGTTTTTAAAGTAAAAATATTATAATGGTGGAAAGATGTACCTTGAAAATGACTATCACCTAATGGTTGTTAGTTGTGGAAGAGTCTTTAATTGATTCCTTGATGGAATCATGAAGGGGATCAATGGAGTTATGCACATCCCTAATTTGGCATAGAACATACCTTTAATAAGAAATTTTAATGATGTAGGTGTGTATTTTGTTTTCTATAATAGGGGGTGTAAGATGGTGTGAGGAGCTATTGTGTTCACTAAGGGTGTTCATGTGGGAACTATGTTTGAACTTGATGAATGCATAATTTAGTTCAATAATTTTTAGTTCCTATAGTGAAGAGATTTATAAAATCTACACCTTCACCATTATAACCATCAACAAAGCTTAGTGTTGCATCTACTTTTGATGGTCATGTTTTTTGGATACCTAGGGGTGCTCTTGCTTTAGAGACCAAGATACCTAAAGAGAAGACAATGTTGTGGCACTAGAGAATGAGCCAAATAAGTGAGGAGGGTCTCAAGACCTTGCAAAATAAAAATATTTTAGAGTGGTTTTAACATATTATGCTCTTGAGTTTGTTTTCTATGAATATTGCATATATGGTAAACAAAACTATGTTCAAAATTACTATAGTTTTCATAAATATTCTAGGTTGTTGTCCACTTGATTCATTATCATGTTTTTATTATGGTTAGTGTTGCTTTGATTTTAAAACTTTTGTATTATTTATCTTTCATAGATGATTATTTTAGAAGGACATGGGTTTATTTCCTTAGAAAAGAATATATTTAGTCTTTATTCATTTTCGATATTTTAAGGTTCTAGGAGAAAATCAAATTAGGATGAAGATTATGGTTATAAGAATTGACAATGATAGTGAGTTTTGTTAAATATATTTTTATAGATTCTATAAGAAACATGAGATAAAGAGACATCAATGAAATAGAGTTGTAGAGCATATGAATATGACATTAATGGAGAGGGTTAGGAGTATGCTTAGTGAAGTTAGCCTTGAGAAGGAATTCTTGGTAGAAGTATAGTTGCCATATATAGCTACCTAATTAATAGATCCTCTACATCATCTCTTGTGGATAAGATTCCTATGGAGGCTTAGATAGGAAAAGAGCCATCAATATAGAATATTTATATTTTTGGTTGTGAGGCATATATTTATATGCCTAAGAAGAAGATGCCAAAATTAGAGAACAAGGTACTTAAGTGTATGTTTATTCACTATGGTGTTGGTGTGAAAGGGTAGAATCTTTGGTACCCTATAGATGAGAGAGTTATGTATAGCAAAAGTGTTATATTTATAGATATTAAGCCTTCTCCTATAATGTTGTAGCCAAAAGAGGATGAGAAGAAAGATGCAGTCCAACCAACCCTAAAGAACAAGAAGGTTGAACTAGAATCTCGTGAAGGACCTAAAGATGAGGAGAGCTTATATATTTTAGATAATTTTGAAGAGGCTATAACTTCCATCCCAAAATTTGAGGAGGTCACCTCAACATGGATGATGACTACACCAACATACTCCTAATTAAAGGTGTATGCTTTCTTTGATTACTAATATATACGAGGCTACAATTATTAAGGAGGTGATGAACATGGCTAATTTTAAGTCTTGGAGAGAAACTATGGATGAGGAGATGGTTGCATTGAAGAAAAATAACACATGGGACTTAATAGGTCTTTGCTTGTTTGATGAAAATTGGTTATTTATAAATGGGAATTCAAAAGGAAAAGTAGTTCATATAGTAGTGTTGAGAAGTACAAGGTAAATTTGGATACAAAAAGTTATTCATAGATTCAAGGGATAGAGTTTGGTGAGATTTTTCCCTAATTGCTAAGTTGACATCTACTAGGTTCCAATTATCTATATAATTTTTTTTTATTTAGAGATAGAATACATGGATGTGAAGACAACATTCCTACATGGTGACTTGGAGGAAGAGGTCTACATGACACAACTAGAGCACTATGTTGTTAATGATAAGGAGTCTTTGATTCATAGAATGAATTTAATGCTTTGTATGGTCTCAAATATTTTCCTAGGATGTGGTGCCAAAATTTTAAGTCTTTTGTGTTGGATTTAGGACTTCAAAGATAAATTAGATCATTGCATTTATTATAAGATGACCGGTGATCAATTTCTTGTTATCATGTATTATAAATTGATAGTCTATTATTTTTTAGCAACAATAAGGATGTGATTTATTATTTTACATTTTAGCTTTCAACATAGTTGGAGATGAAGGACTTGGGGGCTATGAAATATATCTCGAGTATGGAGAAAAAAATATAGAGTGAACATACAACTTTGGTTGGGCCAAATAAAGCATGTGACTCAAGGTTGGATAAATCCAACATGACAATCTGCAAACCATCATGTGTTCCTATTTTGATGGGGACTACATTATACATAGAGCAATATTTGAATTCACTTAATGAGATGGAGGACATGGCTCATGTGCCTTATTCTATTGCTATTCCAGGGTTTTGATTTATGTTATGGTCCATAATAGACCAACCACTTCCTAAGTAGTGGGAGTCTTGTCATTTCATGGCTAATCCTAGATCCATTCATTAGGATGCAATTCAAAGAGTCTTTAGATATTTGTGGATTTAGACTAGGTAGGGGACTAGCAAGTTTAGTTAATATTTTCCTATATATATACATATAAATCTATAAATACATGTTTTGATATATTTATATGCAATTATACAACATTTTATTCTCATACATGGTTACCTTATATTTACTCATTAAAATATTCTCACACATCTTTATTCATTGATTTTATTTTATTAAGTTTTAAGTTAATCTATTTTATTCTTATTGTTTTAAATCATTCCTTTCCTTAAATTCATCCCCTCTTCATCTCCTTTGTCCCTTGTTCTTCGATCCTCATGTCTTCCCCATCACCTCTTTTTAAGATTGCCTAAAAAATTATGATTCTTTATTGTCATCTTCTTGATAATGGATCACTAAGTGTGATCCAAAATGTCGATATAAAAACATACATAGTTGATTCCATAGGTAATATTTTAATTCTACATGTGGATTATAGATAACTTACCTCAACTAGAAAGAGATCCACTTGTGTTTATGTTTTTACTTTGTTAAATGGTGCTATTAATTAGATTAGTAAGTGATAGGCTACGGTTGGTTTTTCCATTATAGAGGCAAAGTAAATGGTAGCTACTCATTTATATAAGGAGGTTGTTTAGTTATAGAGATTTTGTTCTAGACTAAGCTTTGAAGTGTCCTTTGAACTGAGCTCTAGAGTTTCCTTTGGAGTGAGCTCCAAATTATGCTCAAGAGTATGCTCTGAAGTGAGTGAGATCTTAGGTTTCCTCTAGACTAAGCTCTAAATATTCCTCTAGATTGAACTTTAGAATGAGAGTGAGCTCTTCATATTATATTCTAGAGTATGTTTAGATTTCAAGGTGATTAAGATCATCTATGATAGTTAGAGTGACATATGTCTAGCAAAGAACCTGAGCTTCCATGCGAGGATAAATCATATCGATGTCTGGTGCCATTTTATTTGAGACATGGTAGAGGATGGGAGCTTGATGCTAGAGAAAATTGACACTTTGTAGAATGTTTCAAATGCGTTAATGAAGCTAGTGAGCACAAAAAAATTTGTGGTTTCGCGAGTCTATGGGCCTCTTGCCCATAATAGCTAGATGATAGTATTGATACTCTCTTTTTGCTATTGTAAGGTGTTCAAAAAATTGGAGAATACATTAGGAAAAAGTGTCTCAACCTTGCATTCCTAATATTCATATTTATGTATTATTTTGTTCACATGAGGAGTGGGGTGTCCCAATTTGAGGTGACACTTTGCCACATGTTGGTCATCTTGGAATGTGTGTAAAAAGGTTGGAAGAGCATATAAATATCATTATTAAATTGTAAGGTGAGAGTTACCTATGATGGGTTATTATGACATGCAAGAGCATGATTATGTTGGGGTTATATTGGAATCTTGAACAACATTATAACAATCTTATGATGCATGCCATAGTGCATCTTTTAATGCACATTGAAGAGAAGTTGGAGCACTCAAGTTTGAGTGGTCAAATA
>VDFB02200264.1:0-10551 GCA_007258455.2 Sequoia sempervirens
GTTATGAAAATTTGCACCCCTCTACAATGTAATTTCACAAGATACTAGCTATGGTTGTCTAAGTATCATTTTTTCTCTAAGCCTTCCTTTGAAAAATATTTATCTTAACCTCCTTCCTAGTTTGTCACTTAATCCAATATTGAATCAGAAATGAAGATGAAAGCTCCATGAAAGAACATGGAGAAGATTGAGTGGGAAAATATGGAGGTGCAAAGTTGAGGCTAATGCTCAAATTTTAGCTTGGAAAGTCATACATTATAAATTGTTAGTTGGGGATAGATTAAAATATCTAGTGACCCATTCGTTAAGTGCCTTGTTTGTCAGCAGTTTGAAAGTTTAAAATATATTTTTTTAGGATTGTTCTATGGCAAAAAAAAATGGAATGCAATTTTTAAGCATTTTCTAGCCATATTTGATCATGCCTTAAGTTGGAAAGAGGCTATTTTAGGTGTTGGTCTACATAATAATATTATGGCTAATTCTATTAGATAGTTTTTTTTGCTTAATATATGGAAAGAAAGATGCTTGATAGTGTTTTCAAATCAGTCCATTCATCATAAGACATAAATTCTTAAGTTTTACTTTGATGTTTTGTTTCAAATTGTCTCTCTTTGTTTTTAGCTACAAGGGGTCTCCAAGAAATAGGTCAAGATCAGAAACTATTTGGACATGGTTAAACTTCATATCCTCTAGAACCACAAAGAAGAGATGTTTTTTTCTAGGCAACTTCAAAGGTTGTTGAAATTTAGATTGTAATCTCTAGCTTTGTAAAGTGTTCTATACATATATTAGTCTTGGATTGGCTGCATTTTTGTTGCACAGCAAAAGTTCAATTACTAATAACTTGTCTTACATTGTTGTTTGGACAGTTGGATTCTATTGTTTGGACTAGCTGTTTTATTTCTGTTGGCATGTAAAGATTCAAATAGTTGATGTCTTATATTGATGTTTAACAACTAATTCCCATTGATAATCTTTTGACTATCTTTTTTGATTTAATAATAATAAAAAATTGTTAAAAATGGACGTCGTTCACAAAGCTAACATTTTAGCCCATTTATTAATATTAAACTAACATGCAACTTCGCTATTCCTCTAATTAATAATTGTGGGGAACAACGGAATTCATGTTTAACAGTTCCGTCTTTAGTATTTTGCTTTATCAATTATTCGGCGCCCAAATAATAACTATTTTTGAGTTTAGGACGAACAGCCAGTAACGAATGGGCCAGCCTTAGACTGAGTGCGATGAACATCGAAGTATTGATATGAGAAAACTGCAGCATTTATTAAGAGGGCGAATCTGGTTGACTGGAGTGCGATACACATTTAACATCTTGATGAAAACTGCAGCACTTAGTGAGACAACTCAACAACAAGGGGAATGAATGCATGAAAGGTACACTCAACGCACTTTTCGACGTAAGCATGTTTGAGTGAAATTGACTCATACCGCCCATTGCATGAAAGGGCAACATTTCTTGTCTTTCTTACTGTTGACGTACAGCCCTACATTATTCGACGTTTGGGGACTCACACCAAGTTTCAAGGCTCTTTTTCCACCTAGAAAACTTCTGTGAACGTTGGCCTTGAATATTTTCCATTTTTATTCCAAAATATGAAAACATTTTTATCACATTCACCATTACAAGACTCAAAAAACTCTTAGAACCTAGAACTAACTCATATTTCTATTATTTAGACCTAGTTACAAAACTTCTCTGAGATCAATTAGCTAACAACCCCATACAATTGGTCTCAAATTCCCTTATCTAAGAACAAGGGAGAAAAACAAGCTTTAGGCCAATGCACACATGTCATATTTTCATTTGAAATTCACATTTACATTCAAAAGGCAGATGTATTTTCCAAAATTTGAGGGAGATGTTCACATAGGACAAAAACCATATCTCATTTGTTAATGAAGATTATCCCACCTTCCAAAAGGCTCTTTAGTCAGTGCAAATTATTCTTTCCATGAGCTACACACCCATTTCCATGTTCTCCAAAACTTGAGGATGAAAAGCGTAAAATGAAGAAAGAAGAATACACCAAAGCAATTCCACGTTTGCATCCCATGTCATCAATTTTGAATTGGATGGAATACAATATCTAAACATTGGTGTATCTAAGGCCTAATATATACTATTTCTAGGCCATGTATTGTACTTCTCCTACTCTAACCTTTGTTGTCGTAGACATAAGATTAAAATTTCAATCACCATTTCACCATTGCAGCAGCCTACTCATCCAGGATGTCAACATACTTGCTCTTCTAGAGCTCAAAGTCTTCTTATAAGGCCATTCAATGTAATAACCTAATATGCCTTCTTCTTGTATGGGGTGTATTTAATCACCACATGGTTAGCCTCTTTTTCAAACTCTTCAAGGAAATTTTTTGTGTGGGTAAGCTTGTCCATACTATTCTTCAGCATCTCCACATCCACTCCATCACAAATTAGCTTGGCATGAGTGGCTATCAACTTATTTGCTTGGTCCTTCCATTTTTGTAGAGGTTTAACTTCACCATTTTCATGCAAAATATTTGGGAGTAAATTGAAACTCCACTCATCAAACATCTTCACTAGCTCCTTGCTTTTCATTTCCACAAGTTCAATCAACCCTTGGAATTCTTTGATTGTATTTACCAATTTGAAAGTTGGGAAAATGCTAGGTGGTTGATCGGTATCATGTTTTGATACAATCACCATATTTATTAATTCCTGGAACCTAGGGATCGATTTATCCATTAGTGGGATGACAACCTCATTATCCTTGTCAAAGTTCCTTATTGCATCAAACATAGAGGAGTAATTTGAATGAATGATAATTAATCTCCTCTTAATCCCTTTATTTAAGTGCTCCAATACAATAATCACAATTTTCATTTTGCTCAAGTGAATCAACTCATCAAACTATTAACATCTATCTTCATAATTCTTGAGCTTCTCTATCAAATCCTCCTTGGTGATTTCCTCTATTAGAGGTGCATCTGAAGTACCTAGATTTGATTGTGCAATGGGAACATCCTCAAAACTAGGAGGTATAACTTTAGCTGGGATTGGAGGTGGCGAAAGAATAGGAGAAGATGAGAAATGCTCCTATGGGGAAGGGGGAGGAAGAATTGAAGCTTGTGATGACCTTGGATGCATGGACTGAAACTTCTCCTTTAACAATGCAATATCCAAATGCATCTAAGCTATTTTTTGTTTCCCCACATTGTACTTAGCCACTATATCATTGTATTTCATTCTGAACTTGTCCCTTTCTTCAGTTAGGGACTCAACTGTGGCTTTGGTGAACTGGGCTACATTTACATTCAATGTAGTTGCTCCAATGGCTGGTGTATCTGATACTCTTTTAATGATTAGCCCTCCTCTGACCCCAGTTGCTGGTTTTGCAACCTCTGGCTTCTTAGTGCTTGGAGATAAAGCCCAAATGGCCAATGTGTCCCATTGGGAACTGAAAGCTAATCCTTGTAGGGTCAGGGTCACTTCCCCTTTTGTGGTAAATATAGGGGCATCATGCCTTTTGATAGTGTCAAATGAAATGGTTGATGCTAAATCCCACTCTAGTAGCAACAATACACCACTCTTCTAACCAATGCTCTACCTTCAACTATAGTGAAATTCAATTACTTGGTCCTCATATCTTCACGAACTTGACCTTCTATAATTGTTTTTGGTAACTTAGGGCTCTTTCTTTCTTTCATCTCAACGCTCATTGCATACTCATCTTTTATTTCCCTCCACAAATATTCTTGAAATGCTTGTGTTTTTTACAAATACATCATCATCCATGAATCTCCCACAAGCTTCATCTCTAACATCCTCTTAACTATTTATCCCACTCAAGTCTACCTTTCTTAATCTAAGACTTAGAGTCTGTGGAATTGTGTCTCTTTGGGGGGATGGCATACCTTGCCTTATTTCATATTTTGTGAAAACAATTTCTTCATTTGATTCGTCAACAGGGTAATCAACAAGGCCAGCTAGCTCAACCCTTTGCCTTTTTATTGGTGGCTCCTTAGGAGGAGATAGCTCCCTAGGAAGAGATTCAAGCTCAATTATTTGAGGTGTGGAAGAATGTGGTGGTGACAATGGTGGTAGCTACTACTGGAGAGAAGGTGCCCTTGACTCCTCTAATTGTGTGGGAGTGGTAATTGTCACCTGCTTCTTTACTGTGCTCTTCCTCCTTGCATATATGCATACCTTCTTGGGAGGTTGGTAAGTTGGCCTTTCTTCTACCATTGGGGCCTTCCCCTTATCATGCTCTTTAGTGACCATAGCCTTTCCCTTATCCTGAATAGTTCTTTCCTCTTTTAAAGTTGCAACAAGTTTATCAAAAAAATTCATATCTATTTCCACTCTTAAAATTGCATCCTTAATATCAAACAAGGCCTCAAATTGAGGGTCTTTCACCCACTTGACTCTTTCCAACTTCTCAAAAAAAATCCATTTCCTCATCTTGTCCTCTTGTGTCTAAAAATCAAAAGCATTTCTAATAATTTCCTTAGGGAACGAAAAATTATGCACAAACTTCCCTCCTTTTATTTTTTCCAACAACCATACCATAAAACCCTCATGGCCATAGCTCCTATATGCTCATAATTTCATTCCATAGGGCTTTATCATATCAAGAATCTTCTTCCATCCATTGGTTGTCATTAAAAAAATTGAGAATATTGTGTAGGCAGGGAAAAAGGTTCCTTTCCTCATCTCAAACAAATAATTATCTTCAACATCAACCAACTATCACATGACCTCAAGGAAGAAAATCATCAATGGTACATCCCTGGGAAGTACATGGGGTGTTTTTCTTGTTCCATATACTCGGATAATTGTGCAATCATGATAAGGGATTACATCCCCCCAATGGTGAGTTATTTTTAAATCAGCCTTCCTTTCCACTGGCCTCAAGAAATCATGCAATTCGGGTGGAATCCTTAGCATATCCACAATAAAAGCTCTTTTTAAGTTGGAGGAAAAGATATTTGTGGCAACCACAAAACTAGTTTTCTGCTCATGCTTGTCCAGCAATGGAGTCCATGATTGAAAAATCATCACCACACCATCCTTCACTCTTTTCAACTCATAGCCTTACCAAAATAATTTGCACCCTTGTATAAGAACATGTGCATAAATAGAGAAAACCACCAAAATATTAGTACTATTTATCCATTCTTTAATGATACCAAACCTTTATGCATTTCTTCTGACAAGTATGTAGCAAAATCATGCAAGGCGTTGATGTTGGGGTGTTGAATATTGGCATCCATATACATTGGTGCAATTGGCATGCTTTAAGATGGATCATACCCTAGAATTTCACATAGGGAATAAATTTTTTTCTAGAAATAGATAAGAAAATATTTGATTGGAAAAGGCTCCTTATTAGATTGCCCAAGTAAAATTATATTTCCTCCCTTTCTTGCTAATGCCAAGAAATGAGCCAACACTAAGACTTTTAATGTGGGTTTCACCTTTTCATATTCTACCTTTAGTTTATTTTCATCAATCTCCTCCATGTCTCTAATCCATTTGTTTAATTTGAACACTTCTGCAATTTCCTCCTTACTAACCCAAACCATATATCCTACCTAGAATGAGTTCTAACTACCCTAACAAGAGGGTCATAGTTAGCAACAATAGGCTTCAAGAGGTCAATGTCTAGATACATGTTAGGGACAATAAACCTACCCATATTAGATAGCCTCCATGGGTTGTAGATTTGAATGTGAGCATGTCTATTACCAAACTAACATTGGAAAAGTGTCTACCTAGTGTACATTAATGTAGCATCCTTGATAGTACATTGTCTATCGACAATTCCATCTCTAACTCTAGGACCATGAAACATATTTTTCCCTATACATTTCTCACTTGTTGAATGTGGCAATTGATCAAACAAATCTTGGACCAGCGGTCTCTTTTTTGGTTTAGAACTAGGGGTTTAGAATTTCGGTGCCATATCTAATGAGTAGTTTGACCTAGGATTTTACTGGTTAATACTAGGGCTTTTAGGTTTTAAGGTGAACTGGATGCAAATACTATCAAAATTCTTAAATTTGTAGAAATTCAAAATGAACATCAAACCTTAAAAGAAAACCCTAACTTGAAACTCAGATGATAACAACAACAATTGAATGCAAACCAAGAGAAAATTTAGCCCAAGCAGTATAGTTTGAACTTACTAGTGTGAACCATGGAAAAACCTAATTTTGAGGATGCCAAATGCTCAAAATGCATTGCAACATCTTTTGAATGCCTTAGAAAAAAATTTATAATCAATTGTAAGCTTTAAAGCAATATTTTATGGTGAATAAAGCTCTCAATTCAGCAAAAAAATCAACTCTGCCATTATTGCTCGCTCGCACAAACCAAAATGACTTCATGATGTCCTTTTTAGATACTTTGAATTTCCATCATAGATCTCATCATGATCTGGATCAATGTGTGGCCAAGATGAGGTCAACAAGGTTTGAACATTTTTTCTTTGCTGACTCAACATCCACTCTGCCATATTCTCTCCATGTATGTGCTTTCTCCATTGGCTTCATGGCCCCACCGCGCTTTACAAGTCGCGAGAGAATCCACGTGGTAGCCACTCGTTGGCCCTCTAGAATCTACAAGGTTTAGATCTATGGTTTTGGGCTAGCGAGTGATGGCCTAGATCAACCCGATAACCTTCAATGTGTGCTCCATTTAATCTCCAAACACAATGCTTAAATAGTTAAGCTCCTTTTGTGATGAATGATTGAAATTAAAAAATCTCGTGGAGGTTTTATGCACGTCTTTTAAAATCCATTTAGTAGCACACTCTCTACCATGTCCATAGTCACCGTGAAATATTTCATCAAATATTTATGTCCTCTATAACTTCCTTTTGACAGTGGCGATGGTGCCACATGGCATTCACCCGCTGCCCCGCTAAGAGACGAGACCAGCCAGTGGATCCCCCGTGGGTTGGCAGGGAATGGCCAAGATTCATTCTTACGATCACATCACAACTATTTATTTTAACACCTTTTACCACTGGTGCCTTTGAAGAATGGTAGGACCCGCCACAAGGATGGACAAGTGACACCCACCCATTGCCCCAATGGTTCTTTTATTTGATTATTTTATTGTCATAGACTAGGGGCAACCAATAAAATGTGTTTGGTGGGACCTGACAAACATTGCTTCAACATTTAAATAGACATGTGCATTCATTGATGACTTAAGAGGGGGTCGTTGGCTAGGTTTACAAGGTAAAAGGACTGTAGGCATTATTTGGGAGTGAACTTGGGATATATGGAAAACAATTTAAATAATTTTTCAAACCTACTTAACATAAACATGGTTTAAAATAATTTGAGTAGGTAATGACCAAGAACACTAGGCATAAGGGGCTAGTAAATAAACGAGTTTAAAAACTCTAGTTATAATGTGGGGAACCAGGAACACGCTAACACAGGTCAACTGCAAATTAGAATGTATGTAAAGGATTTTCAATACTTAGGATTTTCAATGGGTTTAGGGCATAAACAAAACCTTAGAACAGAGGTAAAACCAAATCCCTAAGCCACAAGACACGTCCCTGAAGAGAAAAGATAGCCAAATATGCATCAAATATTAGTGGAACACGAAAAATTTAGGGTTTCCACCAATGTGCACCAATCTATGTGATACAAAAAGGGGAGGAAGGTGGGGAGATTGAGAGAGAGAGGGAAAGAGGGAGGGAGAGGTAGAGGTGGAGAGATAGAGAGGAGAGAAAGGGGAGAGAGGGGAGGGTGGATATATCTGGAGAGGAGGAGAGGAGGCAGAGGACAGGCAGAGAGAAGTAGAGGAAGATACATGGAGGAGAGGTAGGGATGGAGGAGAGGTAGAGGGAGGGGAGATCAAGAAGTAGATGGAAGGAGGTGGAGAGGTGGAGATAGAGGGAATAGGAGGACAAAGAGAGGGAGAGATAGAGAGGGACAGAGAGAATGAAGGTGGAAGGAAGAGGGAAGGAGGAGGAGGAGGAGAGGTGAGAGGATATATATAGAGGGGGGAGGGAGGGGAGGATAGAGATAGAGAGGAAGGAGAGAAGGGGTGGAATGGAGCCAAGGGAGAGTGTTAGATGTGCTGAATGGAGATAGTGAGAGAGTAGGAGGTCTAGAGCATAAGTGATGAACAAACAAGTGAGATAGAGAGAGAGAGCAAGAGAAAGATGATAAAACTTGCTAATTATTAAAATTTGACCTCTTGATTACTAAAATTTGACATGTTGAAAACTGAAGTTTGACTAAGTTTGAAAAATAATATCTTCCACAATATAGAATTTGCATTATAACTCCAAGAGATTTGAAACCACTCTCAAACATCCTAAAACTATATACATGAATATAACTTAAATTATAAGAAAGTAAATGTCCATATGTAAATGTTTATTTCATGTATATAGTTTCACTAGCAGACAAAGACAAAGACAAAGATAGAAAAAAGAAAGAGTTCAAGAAAATTGATTTTAAAAAGACATTAGTCACATTTGGTGAGTGTCAAATTCGGTGCTCAACATATTCGATGTGCTCCAAATTTGGTGCTTTCCAAACTTGGATTTAGACGGCTAATCCTTAGGTTCAGTCATCCAAGCCATTTGGCACTCGCCAAATTATCATTTCGGGTAAAAAGACAAAAGTTTCATATTTTTTGTGTCACATCTTTTTGCACATACCCATAATCTCAAATCAATAGTAGTATTTGAGTTAATAATTGTAAGAATATTACTAAAAAATATGGTTAAATCATATTTAATTAGTAATCATATCTATAATACAGAATGATAGAAAAAATCAACTAACATCACATGATAATAATGAATATAGTGAATTTGAATAAATAGCATTCATTTATTCATAGAATAATAATTGTCAAGTTTGTGAAGCTATCAAAATTAGAACTCGTAGGTTATATATATGTAGATTGATGAGGGAAAATAGTTCTTGGAATTGGCTAAATAGAGTAGAGATAGGGAACTTATCATACAAGGTGTTACTTTGATCTATAATAGCTACATGGTGTTACTACCTAAAATCTCAACAATAAGAGCATTAGGACAATATATGCCCTCCATCAATTGGTGGCATCCATGTCATTGATAGGAAATTGAAGGAGAGGGGAAATGAAATATAAAATGTAGATAAGTAATCAAAATATTTATGATCATTGTACAAACACATAAACACCAAAAAATGTGTATAATATTGTAACAACATCATCATAATAAGGACCGTGTAAAAATTAGATAATAGGTATAAAAAATGAGAATATAAATTTTATAAAAATCATGTAATAAATGTGTGATAGTTGAATAAGAATCATGTAAGTACATAAATATGTCAATATAGAGTAAGCATGGAGTGTCATAAGGTGGTAATAAATATCAAGGAATGGTGTTTCCCCTTGTATATGAAAATCATTAAAAAAAGGTAGCCCCAAAGGTTAGATAAGGATCATGTAAGTATATCAAGTGTGTAATTGAATCAATAGATAAGCATGTCAAACTAATAAGGGACAGAATCAACACATGCATTATCATGAAGATCTTATAAGAAATAATAAATATTCATTTTAGATCAATTAAATCTCACTAAGTGTCATGTTATAATAGATGTTTCATAAATATTGTAGTTGCAAAATGATCATGACATAAATTCATTACAATAAAAAAATATGTAAAACAAAACTCATGTCCTTTATCATAGCTCAAAATACATGGAATCACTAAAAGGATTGGTAACTCTCAAAATTATTGAATTTTAGGGTACAAATAGTACATAATAGGAGTAAAAGGTCCTTTGCATATAGATAGTAGGTGAATAGTGAAAGGTCACTTTCATTTCTAAGAGCACTCCTGTGAGATAAGCTTTCTAAAGTATGATAATCATGGCACATAAACAAGGATGTGTTCCCAACCAAGAAGATTAGATATGTTCTTATATCAAGCACATTAACCTTTTCAAGTTGATAAGTCATCTTTTTTACTCAATTTTTTTCTTCTTTCTATAATTTTTGAAAAACTAGATATGTTTAAAAAATAATATGTGTATGTTTCTTTATTTTGTGGAAAGCATAGGTTTGAACTACCTTGCCTAAGATTGAACCGCAATACACAATATCACCCTGTAGGATTGAACCATGTCAATAGGTTTGATCTACATGAATGATCTAAATTGCAAGATTGAACCTAGACTTTAGGTTTGAGATCTAAGCATTTTTTTCAATTATTTTTATCATTGTTAAGCTTGAATATTGATTAAAATTATTTTTTATTTATCTTTGTAACCATAGAATGATGTAGAGATATATGAGAGACTATAAAGTACATAGCTTAGGATTATGCAATCATCATCATTAGCCAATGCAAATTGGGAATTAAAAGAGGCCATTAGAGTTGAGCATGTGTTCTATATTCCACCATTATTTTATTTCATATGCATGCTCATACCATTACTGAAGATACAGGATTTAGATATTAAGAAATTATTCATGTGGACTAGGTTTGTAATTATAAACTTGAAATGGCTCA
>VDFB02200265.1:0-11779 GCA_007258455.2 Sequoia sempervirens
TTATCTTGTCTCCTTGAAAGATAACCAATTCCGCTCTGGTGTGCATATGGCGCCGGGTTCGTGAGAGGTTACCAGGATATCCCTAGAGGGGGGCCGGGACCTAGGAAGAACACCATTGGATAACCAATGTAGCCTTTGCGATGACACTCCTCCTATGACAACAGTCGGTATAGTGTTGTACCATTGGTTTATTTTGTACAGTGATTGTACTCGATTTTGTACTCTGGAAGCATTGTAACCATTGTGTTAAGTGATGTGGGTTTTGTCCTTGATTCAGTTTAGTTTATGTGTTAGCTTGTGTCTAGTGGTAGATGGTCTTGTCTAGGAAATCCTTGTTACTATCTCCTTGCATGGGGGGTGAGCCTTTTGGTTTCACTTGGTTGGGTGGAACGCGCACCTTCCTCTGTTGGTTTTTTGCTCTTGCTCGTGTGGACGAGACTTTCATGTTGCAGAGCTCGTTGGATCTAGATGCTATTCTGGCTTTGTTCTTTTCAGTTGATCTTTATTCTTTTACCCCTCATTTGTTATCGAGGTGGAATTTGTAAATTTGTAATCATGATTATTGGATTTACCTCATTCGGGGAATGAGTGTTGTAATCAGATTGTTTAAATTTTGTTAATTGGAATCTTGAGGCATTTATTATCCTTGTTGTAATTTCTCTAGTATGGGATGTATGTAATCTTAATTCTATAAGTGATTAATGTTTTGGTTTCAATTGATGTTAATTGTTGTTTGGGTTTTAAAGTAATCTTTGTCTCGTGGCCTTAGAGGTTGTTGGCAATGTGTATTCATCTTACATGTTGCCTTGTAAGTAAAATAAAATAAAATTGACCATTTAAGTAGTGATTGCAACTTCCTCTAGGAGTTGCATTGGCGGGGAGCATTACATGTAAAGGTACCATCCCATTGGTTATTCACAAGTACATAAAGTTCCCATTTGAAAACAAAATATTTACAATCATCATAGTGGGTTTAATCCTTTGTCTTCCCATGGGAAATTTTCATTGAATTTCTTTTGGAATCAACCTATGGAATGTATTAAGCCTCGTGAGGATTTAATTTTCAAGTCATACCAAAATTTTAAGGCAAGGTGCATAATAGGGTTAAATCTCTTACCAATATCCCTAAAAATGATAAGACTATGGTTCCTCCTCCCCCTCCACCAGTTATGGATGAACCCATGCCTGAAGCAAAGAATTTTCCAAGTAACCAAGGTAAATATGCTATAGTTCCTCCACCCATATTGTATAAAAGACCAAGAGATAATCAAATGATTCCTTTTGTGCCTCCAAAGGTAAACCAAGTGTATAGACCTAAAGAGATAGCAGTTTCCCAACCCCTGTTGGTTCCTTCAGTTACTCCCTTAAGGGAAGAAAAGAGACCAATGGTCTAGAAAACCACTTCTACCCCATCACAAATTGGAAACTATACAAGAAGAAACTGAAATGGTAAACAAAATAGGCATAGGTGTCATGCTATTGCTTGTCATTTGGAGGAAAAGAATAAAACAATGCATGATAATCAAACACCTATGCAACCAACTTAAGAAGAATTACAACTTCACCAAAATAAGACATGGAACTAAAAAAAGAAGTGAAACAAGAACATACACCTACCATTGTTATAAAACCTCCTATTGTGATTAACGTGGACCATGAAGATGAGATTGCTAAAATTGATGAGCAAGTGAATAATGAGCTTAATGTTTTATTTTCAAAGAAAATGAATTTAGTTGGGGGAAACCGTGATGATTATCTTGATGAGAGTGACCAACCACATGTTGAACCTAGTGATGCTCCTAGTACGACACTTGTAGTCCCCTTAAAGCTAGTTGTCTTCCTTCCCTATATGATGAGCAAGATTCTGATGTGGATGACTTGCTTTAGGACGACTCACATGTGTAATACTCCTTTACATTTGTTTCATGTGTTCTTTGTATTTGCTTGCACATGATGTGATCTCTCGTGTTATGTTGTTTGGCATGATTTAATGTTAGTGATTTTTTTGATTGACCCTTGTTGCTCTATTGGTGCAAGGATACAAAGGAAATGAATCTATCGTGATATTCTTCTATTTGTATCTCCATTCTTCTATATGTTGTAAACTTTGTATTTTATTTTTGTCTTGTTTTTTCCTTTTGGGGATGATGCAAGGCGTTGAGACATTTAGGTCTCTTCCATGTTGACCCAAAAGTTTGTTCGTTCTCTCCCTCTATGTGTCATTGCTCCATTATGTTCATTGTTCCATGAGTATTTGGAAAATAATGTCAGTTTTGAGCTATATAATATCACTATAGAAAATACGTATATTGACCCTAGATCTGTAGATCCCTTATGTGTTCATATTCTATGTTGTTTTTTGCATTACATTTGGGGGAAACCCCTTATCATGATGTAGATTTATTTGGGAACATATCATTGGCATAGGGATTTCCAAATAAGCTCTTGTGACCTTTATCACACAAAATTTATCATTTTCTAGCTTAAATCAATTGCTCACAATATGATGTTTTGCAATTTATTTAAGGTGGGGGCATACATTGGCATTATTTGCTTCACTTTGTTCACACGCGTTGGACTTAGTGGTGCACTGACATTAGCATTTTCTACTTCACTTTGTTCACGCACGTTGAACTTACTTTTGTGTTGGCATAACATCTTGATCATTTTGTGGCACCTTATCAAATTTATCAGGGAGTATAACTCTTGGTATGGTTGATATGGGTGTACACCTAGTGAATAGCGAACTTCACTAGAAATAGTGTGTTTCTCATTTTTCTACCTTTTTATGGGTGCACACCTAGTGAATAGTGGACTTCACTAGACTTAGTGTGTTTCTCATTTATGCTTGGGGGCTCACCTAGTGAATATTGAACTTCACTAGCCCGTGGTGCTTTTCGTTTGTGATTCACCTAGAAAATATCAAACTTTGCTATCATGTGAATCATGAGTGCCTTTATTGTGGATCCTACCATAACACAACTTGCTAGCATGTAATTATCCATACCCTCCTTTTTGCATTTTATTTTGACATTGTGTATGTGAATGTTGTCTTGCCACATTTCATACATGTGTGTGTTCCTTTATGCTTATGTTGGTTTGAAATGGGATCTTGGATCCTAAGGTCTTGTGCACTCCCCCATGATCCTTAGTCATCCTATCTTTTCAACATTCGTACAATCGAACCCCTCTTGACATATATTTTCTACTTTAGTATTGTAGACACTTAAAAATGTCCGAAATGATATCACACACTCGAATATGATATATTGACACCATTTCATCCTAAAATCCGTTCTCTTTTAGTTTGTTTGATTAAATTAGCCTAGTTATTTAATTAATCACATCATTTTCATCTATTTAGGTAAATTCCTACCCCTTTCATGCTAACCTTTCGTCTTGATAAATTGGATAAATCAAAATATTTAATTTAACACCTTAAATCCTCTCATTTAAATTAAATAATCTTAATTATTTAATTAAATGTCATCTTGATCCCTTTTCATTAAATAAGCTAATTATTTAATGGATATCCTAAATTCCCCTAATTTGCATAATTGGAACTTTGTTTTAATTATCAAATTACTAATTAAGTCTAACTCTCCCACTTGCAAGGGAATATTCCTTGAGAATATTCCTCCTTTGCACATTCCTCCAAAAGGGAATATTCTCATGGAATATTCCTTCCTCTTTGCACATTAAAATCTAGTTTTAATTAACTAAATACTAATTTTTCTCTAAGAGGGAATATTCTCATGGAATATTCTTTCCCTCTTCACTCATTTGAAAAAAGGAATATTTTTCCTTGTAACAAACTTTCGACAAACTTCTTGTGCAAGTTTTGAAAGTGTGTTTATTTGGATGATTGTGATCCCTTGATTAAATATCATCTTGGACTCTCAACTCTTGATGGAAATCCATGATCCATGCCTCCATTTTCCTTCCATCTTGACCATTGATTGATTCTTTCAATCTTGACCATCGGTTCCTTTTTGCCTATTCCATAAATAGACCTTGCATCTATTGAATATGGATCCACCTTTTCAAAGCAAACTTATGTTGTTGAAAATCACTCTCATCTTGCATCCATGTTCTATGTTTCAAAAGGAATTTTAGGTTAATTTACATGTGTTATTAGCTTAGAGCATCCATTAATGGCTTCCATGGTAACTTAGTTGCATCTATTTAGTATATTTTGAAACTAGGGTTTTAATCTTTCAAATCTTGTATACATTTAGGATAGCTTTGCATACACTCACATAAATCATCTTAGCTTTTATCATGTTAAAATAGCTTTCATCATGTTTCACATATATCTCTCATTGATTTCATTAGTTTTCTTCAATAAAACTAATTGAAACAAGCTCATTATCCAAGGGATTGGGAAAGGGTCACCATTTCACATCAATGCAACACCACTCCCCCAATAGGATAAGTTTTAGTGTCTTAGAGTAGATTTTTGTTAAGCTTTCTTGTTTTAATATGTTAGTTTTAATGGCTTCTTCATCTTTGTTTATATTGAATGATCTTATTGGGATTGATGCTTAGCAACTTAAATATGCTTATAATTTGTATGGATCAAGTGTAGTTAATCCATACTATGCCATTGGTCACATTTTGGCACTAGGAGGGCCTGAACTAATCAATCTGATAAATTTCTCTTTAGATTTCTATTTTCCTTGTGTTTGCAGATTCAGTGACGCTATTGAAGATTCATCAATGCATTTGGGACGCGTCGTCGCTATACAACGCCACACTTCGGTTCAAATTCGGTGACACAGTTAATTTAGCGATGCATAATTAAATTTCATAACTGCAAATTTAAATAGCAATGCTAAACTCATTTTTTTTTATCATAGCATGAATTTTATTTTCGCGATGCATTTGATATAGCGATGCTATTGATGTCATTGTTTACTACAGACAACACAATTTATTTTTCGATATAGCAACACACTTGCAATATAGTGACACATATGATGAAAATTCAATGACATAATTGATTCAGCATTGCTTTTTACTGGTAAACTAAATTGAACCTAAATTTTGGCATGTGTTTTAATTTTTTGATTTCATCTGATTAATAACATGTCACTAACTTCTCATTTTTGTTTTTGAGGCTAACTAGTTTTGCAGGTTTGGGCGATAAAATTTGAAGTGAAGGAGCATATCGTCATTTGATTATATATTGTAACAAGTGTTTCGACACTTATGGGGCAATTATAACCTTTTTATGATGCTTTAATTTTTAAAGACCAACTAGATTTCCTTTGGGTTTAAAATTAATGCTCAAATTGGTTAAAATTGAACCCTCATATCCTCATTTTGCGATGTTGGCTTAAAATTGAACAATCTAAAACACTTCATTTGGTGCTTAAAATGAATTCATTATGCTTGTCAAAGTTAAAATGAACACGTGTTTGATTTGCTTGTGTATGCTTGTTGTATGTATCCTCTCCCCTTGCACTTTGTTTGATCTTGGGTGAAGAGAAACACACAAGTATACCTTTTCTTCTTAGGAGCGCCTATCCTCTCCCCTTGCGCCTTTTGGCAATCTTGGGTGACGAAAAGCATTTTAAGCTTCACACATGTGTTAACTTTAGAGGGCCTGCCTCCCAACTTGTGATAGGGAATAACCCAAGCGGTGCTTTCATTTTAGTCTGTTATATAAATAAATTGGTTGTGACTAAAGTCATTAACCAGCTGGTGTTATTGTCCTATATCGACGAATGTCTCCCCTATTATCCTTGTGATACGTTATTTAAACCCTTAGATGTTTCTAAGGGCTGGGAGGCCTCTTAATTGAGTGAACCGCTACATGTATAGCACCAATTTATCCCGAATATGGTCATTAAAATCCTTGTTTGTAGTGGCTAACCAAGTCCAATTTTGAAACATATTTTAAGCTAGTGCATTGGAATATCACCGTTCCAAGAAGTTACTTGCCATGTCCTATTTTTTATTGAAGAAATAAAGCAAATAGGGAAGGGACTCTTTTGCTTGTCGTGTCAAGACGTTACATTTCCTTGACATAGCCTATTTGTCCATTTCATCTTCATAGATTAATCATCTCTTAGGGGATGATGGTAAGCCTACTAAGAAATATGTACCCGCTCGAACTAGGATTGTAAATGCTTGTGAGTCAATTAAACACTTGCTTGGTTCCATTTAAACAATTGCAAACAAACATCAACAATCTTTCTCTACATTTCAAATCCTTTGGTCTAAGCATGGATACCCTTTGAAAAGCCTTGATATTGATGCTTGTCCTAAGGATTTTTATCCTTAGAGACTTCCAAATATCTTGACTTATATCTCAATCCATACTTCCCAAAGGTAACATAGGTAACTATCCCCCTAACTTCATGATTTTCACATAATGGACCTTGTCAAATAAATGATGTTTTTGACAGACATTTAGTTTGAAACATAAGCAAGACAAGTGCTTGTGGCAGAAAGAAACTCATTTAAGCAAGATAAATTAACAAATTGAACCCACACATGACCATGTGGCATTTGATCGCTTCGGTTGAACAACCAAACCTTACACCAACTATCATACAACCAAAATTTGAACTAATCGAAGGAGAAAAAATGGATATAATTAGTAGTTTGAGGAGCTTCACTTTTGAAACAAAGGAAACACCATGCCAGTGGAGAAATACAGTGAACATCTTAGAAAAACAAGAGGAAAATGTTGATATTGTGGCTGAAAGGCCCCTATTACCACCTCCTGTGTGGAAATAAATATCCTCTTTTTCATGATCTTGTGCTTGTCTTAAATGATCTCCCACAAAATAAAAATCCCTAAGAGAAGGTCCACACTTCGCCATTTCAAACTTAGACATCATAGTTCAAAGTATATTTGGAGACGTATCTTAAGGAATCACTGCAACTGAGATAGATCAATAAGGAGACATTTTCTACGCGCTTTTATAGATGAACTAGATCTACACATTTCACAAGTGCTTCTCATCTAAATCATTGAGTTCTTAGGGTTTGATCACTTTAGAGGTATATCATGCTTTTCACTACCTTGGTCTTGCAAAAACAAAGGTTCACTCTAGGTTAGCATTTTGGGTCAAACATTTCATCCACCTCTTATCATCTTTCACACTTCACTTCACCAATATTTGCAAAAAATTTGAACACACCAACACTTTTGACTTAAGACATCTATCAACCCAAACCCTAACTTAGCTACTTTGTATGTGAAATGAATCCTTTTCCATGCATTTAGTTAAGTTAGTTATCATTTTTGGACTAGTTCATCTTAAAGGTCACAAGTCTACCTTAAAGATTCACAAGTTCATTAACATCTTTTATCCAAACATCAAACACCAAACCTATAGTCAAAAGTGTCATCCCATAACATTTGCAAAGATCACTCCCCATATCATTCACCTTTTCATCTCCCACTCACATCATTGCTCCAAAATGACTTAGAATGTCCCTCTTACCAAAATTTGAGTCAACTAGAGAGTTTAAACATTACAAATCCCAACAAAACTCTCCCATAGGTGACCCACAATTTATGGTAACAACAAGATCACAACATAAGAAAATCATGGAGAAAATCAAAGTCCCATCCACCACAAGTGATACCAACCCTCAAGAATTCGATCCAAGAAATCATTCTACCCCCTCACAACAAACCCAAAATCAAGAAGGACCATATGAGGTAGAAGATGTTACAAACAATCCCTTTGAGCTTACCAAAGAAGAAATCCTTGAGTATAAGAAAGAACGTTAAGCCACAGAGAAGATAACTTCAATTCCCCATCATTTTCAGCACAAGGCTTGACATAAAGCTCAACTTCATCCATGCTTCCATCAACATTATCACTACGGCCAAATCAAACACCAACTCCTAGACTTGCAACTAGTCTTACTAAGGACTTTGGCCACACTCTTCCTTTGGGAAGCAACACACTTGTGGGTAGTTTAAACACTGATCCTCCCCAAAACACCACTTGGACACCTACCTTTGGTGCTCCTCCCATTCCTGAGCACCCTCTACATCAACATAAACCACTTACACTTCATGAATCCACGACAACCTCGAAATATCGAGGGCACCCATCCTCATCCATCCCAAAAAGTAACACAAGTGTTCCCAACATCACACAAGATATTATAGGCCAAGTGTCTCAAAAGGACCAACAAGGGCATGACAACACCCTTATGCAAAATCAACCCTTAACACAAATAGGGACATCTTTATCCAACCAACCCATTGGTTCATCCATCCCATTGGTCTCACAAAATGCATCCATCCCCTCCATCACCAACCCAAATCAAAACAACACCTTGGTTATGTATCCCATCAACCAAGGTAGTACCTTGGTCACACCTCAAATACAACAAAGGAATCCCCTACCCATTGGTCAAGGGAACCCTTTCAATCAATTGCAAGGTCTGAATGTACCATTTCCATTGCAATACCAAATGGCACCATCATCATCTTTCCCCTTGGTCCCCTACACCATGTAAAATCAAACGATACCTCAATCTTACATTCCTCCATCCCAATCCACCATCCTACACAAAATGTTAAGCCAAGGAAACCCTCAATCTCTCATCAACAACTTGCAATCCACTCAAAAAATCAACACCCAAAACCCACCACAAATTTCCCAATAAACAATAGATCCAACATTGCAAACAAGTGCCTTAGCTTCACAACAAGCACAACAGGATTATCAACAATCCGTCCAACAATAACAAGCACAACAAGCAGCCCTAGAAGCACAATAATAACTAAAAGTATCCCTAGCAACACAACAACAACAACAAAAAGTAGCCCTAGCAACACAACAACAACAAGAAGTAGCATTAGTAGTGTAACAACAACATCAAGCCCAACAAGTAGCCTTAGCAGCATAGCAACAACAACAAGCCCAACAAGCAGCCTTAGCAGTAGTACAACAACAACAAGCCCAACAAGCAACCCTAGTAGCACAACAACAACAACAGGCCCAACAACAAGCCCTAGTAGCCCAATAACAATAATAAGTAGCCTTAGCAGCTCAATAACAACAACAAACACAACAAGCAGCCCTAGTGGCCCAACAACAACAAGAAGCCTTGTTAGCACAACAGTATGCCCAACAACAATAAGTGCTTGCACAAAAGCAACAAAAACAACAGGGTTTATACTATAACCCTCAACAACACATCACCAATACAAACACATTGGGAACATATACGCCTCCACCACTATCACCTTCAAAATACCCTACACCACCATACACACCATACAACACCCCATCATATCAAAATCTCATGTACAATCCATTTTCCATCCCATAATATGCAACATATGTTCCTCCACCAAACCCACAAGACGATGTAGCATCGTAACTTAAGGTGTTAACACAAGAAATGCAGGATATCCGGATGGGAAAAATGAAGAAGCCCCATACACAACAAAACCTATGCCCATATCCATTTGATCAAAACATCGTAATGGTACCATTCCCTCCCAGTTTTGAAGTCCCCAAATTTGATAAATACAAAGGGAGAGGAAGTCCTATGGACCATGTCAAAGAGTTTAATGCCATGTGTATGGAGGTCGCCTATAATGAGTCATATTTAATGCACCTCTTTCCATGAAGCTTGACAAGCCCAACCATCGACTGGTTTTCTTAGTTGTATCTAGGTATCAAAACCTTCCAAGAAATCAATGATAAATTCATATATCACTTCTCCTTTAATATTGACATGGACGTGAGCTTAGAAGAGTTGTACAATCTCAAACAAAACAAAGGAGAATATTTCACCAATTTCTTACAATGATGGAGGCAAAGGGCTAGTAAGAGCAAGTGGCCAATTCCTGATGAACAACAAGTGGGGATCATCATAGAAAATGCCAATCTTGATTTATCCTTCCACTTGAAAATGCAGTGCATTACCACCTATGAAAAACTTGTCCCTAGAGCCCTTAACATCAAGCATGCTCTAATCTCACAGGGAAATACTCAAGCATACAAAGATAGCTGCCCATCAACCAATTCAAGCGACAAGCCTTGAGTCTAGACTAAAAACAAGAATGTGATGAATGATGGCATGATAGATGCTAAGGTGGTCCTAAGTGCTCCTAGGAAAAACACCAATCAAATGACTAACGCTCAACCAACCGTACAACAAACTGCATCACCACAAAATAATCAAATTAATAACACCAAAATGCAACAAAGATGAACCCCCAATAGGAACAACTATCTGAAATGCAAATACACACAGTTGTCAGAACCTATTGAAATTATCATGAAGAAATTGGTAGAGTCAAACTTGATAACACTTCTGAATTTTGAAAACTACCAAAAACCACAAGATAAATCATTGTGGTACAATGAAAAAGATCTTTGTGAATTTCACAAAATTAAGGGACACAAAACATCAAACTGCATGAGGCTCAAAAATGTTATCTGTTGGCCAAAATTAACGAGATACATTGCCTTTATAGGAAACTTCAGTTCAAGGGGACCCCTTTGCGCCAAACTGAGTGACCTCCGGATTTTAAAGAAGCCGGCTTCTTCTATATAATGGTTTTTGGAAAGGGAAAAGGAAGCAGATATAATAAACAAATACTAATCTAAGGCGATGCGCCAAAGCTTTCTGATAGGCACGATAAATCATAGACTCAAGGGCCTGAATGTTATTGATATGTTCCAAAACACCGGAAGTTCAAAGCAATAGCATAAACAGTTCATTCAATTGACATAAAACAGTATCGCATACATTCTTACTGCTAAGAAGAGTCATTAAGACATGATTTAGACCAGCAAGTTTGCATTCAATATATAGAAGTCTCCTCAAATAAAATGCTTAAGACAATAAAAAGCACAGTTCACAGTTTAATCAAGACATAAAAAGCAGAAAGGCCGAACAATAGGCACAGTCTGAAAGTATCTTGCAAATAAACATGCAAAAGAGGCCTGGCGTCTCTTGCTAAAACCAGTATTCTTCCTATAAAATCTTGGACCATTGTCCCTCAACAGAGGGAGTATATATAGCCGGAGAGAAAAATCCCACCGCCTGGAGAGTTGTAACAGAAAGATTCCACAATCTCCTGTAATGATGCCCGAATAAGAATATTCCCAATGCCGTTATGAGAGCAGCCAATCTGGGTACAGCATCCACTTGGTCAGTTACAGGCGTGCCCTTTGAAATGATGGCAGTGGTCCCAACCAGGCTTCGAAGCGACGAGTGTCGTCCACCGCCTTAGAGAACCATGGCGAGCAGCAGTCAATGACACCATCCCGCTCGGCCATCTCACAGCTTGCTTTGATAATCGATGTAAGGCACGTGGCAGCAAACCGTGGACCGAATGAAAACTCCTCCTCCATTGACCGGGAGCTTGCGGAGAAGTGACACGTGTTCAGGGGACGGAGGCTACTTTGAAAACGGGGAAAGGCCGCATGAACCGGGTGGCGAAAGATGCGTGGCCGCGTTTCGCAACCCGTGGTGCTCTCGTCCCTGCTGTTGTTTTAAAAGCCGCGAACTGCTGACACGTGAGCGAGGGTAGGTCCCGCCAGGAAATAAAGAAGGCCAATAGAAATCCTTCGCAGCCCGCCGCAGCATACTCTACTCTTGCTAGGGAAAGATTGCGCTACACCGCCATGTACAAAGATGTGGGCCCCGTTTCGCAACCCGTAGGAAACATAAAGCAACAGAAAATGAAGAACCCCGCAGGCGAGACACGTGGGCGCCCAGCGCAGCCTTTCAGGAGCCGAATGGGGAGCCGCTTGCCAAAGTTGCGAAGCAAGGAATGCAC
>VDFB02200268.1:0-33809 GCA_007258455.2 Sequoia sempervirens
ATAGATAAATAGAGCAAGAGGAATTAGGAGCAGGGAATGGTATACGATAAACTTTAGATCATAATTTCCAAGGAGGCAGGACACCTATCCGAGGTGTAGGCTGAAATGAAGGTTATTGGAAACAACATCAAACGGCAAGCTAGTTCTCAGGATTCCCAAGGAGGCGGGACACCTATCCAAGGTGTAGGCTGAAAGTAGATTACTGGAAACAAACAATAAATGACAATCTTTATTACTAAATTCCCGAGGCGGAACACCTATCCGAGGTGTAGATATGAAAGAAAGACTATTATAAACAACATCACAATAAACTTTATTTCTAAATTCCCAAGGGGGCAGGACATCTATCCGAAGCGTAGATATGAAAGAAAGCTTATTAGAAACAAATAAATCTGGGGCAACAAATTGTATGAAGGAACTAATGCACAATAAACAATCAACTAGCTTTATATTAAACAAAGTGAACAAGTACAAAATAGCAATATTGCATGGCAAGGTGGCTCAACAATTTGTTATTACAGCAAAAGTTAAAAATACAAATGAGCAAGGGTGCTCTTATTTATAGAAATCAAAGGAGTAGGGAACCCTATAATCTCTTTGAGTTTACACTCTGTCTTGCAAGCATGCAAAAGTTTATTCTTAAGTCTAAATGTATGTATGCAACATAACGGTTAACTATAAAGACAACATCAGTTAATTGAACTAAAACAAAACTAAATGGATGTCACGACATGCAAGTCTTTATTTATATGAGAGTTAATTGATAACTAACATCAGTTAACTGAATCTAAAAGTTCCACCTCCATGGAAGATATCCCCAAGGACGCATGATATCAGCAATCCAAACTCAAGAATGATGTTGAGTTGACTGCTGCCTTTGATTCTATCCTTAGGAAAACTGTGGGATCCAACTGTTTGTCTACTACAAGCTGTCATGAGCAATCATCTCCTCAAGGAACTCATTAAATGCCTCATCTTCAGGTACTCTGATACTATCCAAGATGATAGATTGTTTGCTCAACGCCTTCTCTCCATCCTTGATCATCTTCTGACACTCCTTGACCTCTTCAGCTACCTTGTCGAAACTCATTGACATCACCGAGAAGTGACTCAACTTGGACGCCACAGGATCACCATCAAGGCCATCATGAACCAAACTCTGGAATTCAGTTTGCACCATCTCGAGATTAGTGTAGGTACCATCTTCACAAATATAATGGCACGGGATCTGGGTGACGAATCCACTTATGATTTTAAGAGCACCAACAACATCTTTGATTCTAGCCAACTTTGTAGAGACTCTTTCATATGCTTCCACTTTGAAGAGGTGTTGTTCTCTCCAAGCAAAAAGCTTTCTTTTATCTTCATCTGCTACAACATCGTATGCGACTGCCAATTGAAAAATGTCACCTGTAGCGCCTTCAGATCTTGCTTGCATGAGAAAATGTGTTTGTATTCAACCTGTGATGAGAATAATGGACGCCCAAATGCCTTAATAAGTAAATTTCATGAATTAAGGCGTCAATATGCACGCAAAACACTAAATTGGGATGGCAAAATATTATTGGACCCCAACTGAATGAAAAATAAGCCCTAAAATGGGCGCCACCCAGCATGCACAGACAAATTCGCCACATGCAAGTAAAACATAAGTCATTTTGAGGTCGACTTAGAAGTTAAAGTGGAGTTTACAAAATCCTCCATTATAGGGACGCCAAGTCACTTTAGTTCAAAAGTCAAAGTTTGACTTGGGCGCCAACTCTCTAGACTTAGAAACTATTTTGAAAATTTCCATTTGCAAACATCACCAAAGCCTATGTTTGATCTCTGATTCTGATTGACTGATGTATCCAATAGACTTGTTGATAGTCTCATTGAAGAGCAGGATCAAAATTGGAAAGGAGCTCCTTGAGATTGTAAACCCTAATTTTGACTTTTGAGCCTTCAAAATTTTGGGCGCCCCTAGCCTCTAGTGGCGCTTTTTCCCACCAAACTTAGTCAAAATTTCATGCATTTTTGTCGTTTTGAACTTGATTTTTGCCTCCCTTCATCCTGCAACTCCCGACACTCGAAAAAACTTCAGAGCTAGCTGATAGGCTCATTGCAGAGCTGGCTCAATTCTAAATATGATCTCCTAGAAGGCATAATCCCTAAAACCTTCATCTGACAGGTCAAAAATTTGGGTGCCCCTATCCTCCAAGGGTGCTTTTTCTCCTAGATTTAGCCATTTTCACATTGTGTTGATTCTCTAGTCAATCTCCGGCTGCAGGCTACTGACATGTTTTTTGACCCGGCTGAGACATGCAATGAAAAGATGGAAGCATTACAGACAAGATGAGCATTTGAACTAACCCAAATAACTGTATCTGAGGGTCCAAAACCTTGGGCACCCCTGTCCTCCCAGGGCGCTTTTGCTTTGAACTGACATTTTTGATCATTACAAAAACCTTACATTTGACTCTTGATTCCGACAGTTCAGCAACTCAAATTCATCCACTGACAGATTCATTGCGAATCCTGATCAAGTCTGAGATAAGCATCCTAGGCGTCATTTGATCAAAATGTTTCATTTGGTACCTCAAAAGTTTGGGTGCCGCTGGCTTGCAGGGGCGCTTTTTTGCTCCAGTGTTAGTCAAATTTTCACTGATCTCATCTCCCTCGTTCTTGGCTCAATCTTCAATTTTAGGTGCTAGACAAATCTTCAGGACTGGCTTGTAGGCTCATTGCTAAGCCAACAGGATTTCGGAGAAGTCCTCTTGGAAGTGACAAATCTCAAAAAGATAATGTAGGCCTTTGAAATCTAGGGCACCCCTAGCCTCTAGGGGCTCTTTTATTTCTAGAGAAAATTTTCGATGATTTCCTCCACGACGAAAATCCCCTTCAAGATGAAGCATCATTTTAAACATATCTTGCCATAGAATCTTCATCGGAGTGTTTTTAGCTTAGATTTTGACACCTGGTATCTGGCCATCTGCCATTGACGACCTCAGAGGTCCTAACTTTTCTCCTGAAAAAGTGAAAACAACCCACCAGACTTAAACTGACATTTTCTTGATTTTGACTTCACCACTATGATTGTGAAGTGAAATAAGCCAATCAAAATTATTTTCAATCAATTATGACAAGATCTTCTTTTTAGGGTTTTTCGCCTAAAAATAGGGGTTCGAAAACCCTAATTTTCAAAATTTTCAAATTTTGCTAGTATTTCTTAGACAGTAAACCCACAAAAAATCCCATACTTTGTTTGCCCAAAAACTGACTTCTGAGGACAATTTTACAAGGTTTAGACCATTTTAAGCAAAATGCCTTAATGAAGCAAAATATTTGTTTTGGTTACAACAAGCTACATAACTCCAGATGGAAATTTTGAGTCCCATTTCTTATTAATAATGCACAACACCACCTTAATGTCAACGCTTTATCTTTCCATGGACTCACCTTGTAATGTCCCTTTTTGGCTTCCTTGGGTTTTGCCTTTAGATTTGTAGATAGGGATACTAAGGGATACGCCAAGACACAATAGTTTTAGGAGAGAGGGCGTTTATGAACTGCTTAAAAACACTAAGAATGATGATGATATTAACTTTCTGGTTTAAGTCCTGAACTGAATATTCAAACTTAGGCTCATCTTTTAGATCTTATAACAAAGGTGCAAGCGAGATTTGGGTCAATGAGTTCAACCTGTAGGTCCTTAACCTGACTGAAGATGAATCTGAAAGACTACAATTGAGTTGTTATATATTTGGATAAGATCTGATGAATATGCCAATGGATTCAAGAGATCTCCAGATACAGGATTTGCTGTGTATATTATCTGAGGATGATTGATTGATGGCTGTGTCTAATTGATACCTCTAATTTATGTGATCTGCTAAAGAGGTTGAACTAGTTTTCCATCCTATTCAATGATGCCCGTCCCTTCATTTCTTATTGCTATTTTATATGTTTATGTCTCATTCACAAGAGACACACCCTTTTGGATCGGGTTGACCATTCCAACGGTCATGACTCTTAGTTTAGGCTTAATTAATATTTGCTAATTATAATTGCTGCTTGACATACTAATGCAGCCTCTAATGGTATTCACCAGGAGTCTGACGAGGAATGGCAGAGACTTTCCTTATTCTGACGCCAATGTATTGGGTGATATCGAGCTAGTATAAGGAATACTAAAGCCATCGAACATTTGTCATTCTATCTTGTCTTATTCAGTTACAAGGATTGACTTTATTATTGAAGCTGCCATTATCACTATCGCAGTTGTAAGATATTCAAATTCATTTCGCAAGGTTATTTTGAGTCACCGCATTAATCTTCTCCTTGGGGTTAGCAACTCTACTATGAGTAGCGGCAAGATAACAAGCAACTCTCAGCACTCTTAAATTTCCTAAGTGCCAACACCATCAAGATATATTAGTAGTAACACAAATCTTTGACCAACCATGTAAGCTTCTTTATCCACGGTTGATCAAATACTCCTGACTTGGCGCTCATTAATTCCGTTATGAAATATGTTGTGGCAGTGTTTTTGCTCTATCTTCAATAGTTTTCATAGAATCGCCTCCCTGTTCTTGATGAATCCATCACTGTCATATGCGATGATGTATTTATTATTCAATGTTTCCTGTTAACATATTTATTATTATTTTTATATTAGTTTCTTCTGGATGCTATTTTATTACTATGATAATATTAATTGTTTTATTTCATATTCTTTTTTATTCAGGGTAGCAACGACGGTATGAACGAATACAACCATTCAACAATACCACCCCAATGGGGTTTTGAACCTTGGCGAACAACAATGCCACCTATAAACCATCACACCATCTGCAATGCAGGCTAAAATTTTAATAATATTAAGGTTTGGGCATTTTTTGTTGGAACTATAGGAAAGAAGCCCCACCAGTTCACCAAGGAGCCTCCCCTTAATACGAGGGTAAATAACAAACTCCATTGTTGGTGGTAGTGACTACGAGGTTTGGTACTGGTTGTTGGCTCTCGACCAAGAAACTGTTTTCACCAAAGGTAAGCCCCTTTTTTTTAAATTTTTTTTTTATTCAAGGGAGATAGCAGCTTTGACCCGGGAGCCCAATGCGGAATACAACCATTCAACAATAATACCACCCCAATGGGGTTTGAACCTTGGTGGCGAGAACAACAATGCCTACTCGCCATCACACCATTACTCTTATCTGGAAGCTAAAATTTTTAATATTAAAGATTTTGGGCAGCGGTTGATTGGCACCTACGGGAACAAGCCCACGCAGGATGCCAGGCCTCCAACAATACAAGAATTAACAAACTCCATTGTTGTTGAAGTGACCCCGAGGTTTGAACGCTTTCCAGTTCGTTGGCTCGACGAAGCCTGTTTCGCCGAAGATTGCGCCCCCTTTTATTTTTTTTTTTATTCGGGGTACGCTGGCGCTTTTGGTAGGGCCTTTATGAACCGAGATACGGCAATTCTCGCACAATACCACCCCAATGGAACACTTTGAACCTTAATTGAGAACAGCAATGCCACCTACTCAACCATCTACAAATACCAGCTCTGCGTTTCATTTTATTCATAATTATAATGTAATAACATTTGAAAATGGAGTTACTTATATTCTATGTGACATTTAAAGATATCTTCAATACCATTCTATTAGTCAAATCATTTAAACATATAATTCTTTTCATTTTTCCTGTTATCATACATTTCACAAAATGACGTGTTACAAAGTCGCAGGGGACATGAAAACCTCCTCTTCCCATGTTTGTACGGAAGGTACAGCTAGACATAAGAGTCCAAAAATATTCAAAATTTGCTTATTTGAAAGTATTATACTCACTTTAAGCACTCCTAATTCCCTACACCACCTTTCCACTACCATCCAATTCACCCAGAAAGTGATGATGGGTTTAAAATATCTGCGGTCCTAATGTGCAGGTGTTGTTGTGACCTTTTCTATCCACCATTTAAAATAAAACCCCTAATTGCTCCATTAGGATGTACCCAGCTTTGGTTTTGTGCTCCTCTCTCGTTGTCTCTCTCTGTTTATGCGTCTTTCAGGGTATTTTTGCCGCTGAGCTTGACGTGGGGTGCGCTGCGTGCATGGCAATCGAGTAGGTTTTCACTTTCACCAGTCGTTTAAAGTCAAATGGGTGGTCGCGGTTGAATTTGGGCTTCACGACCACGAAGCCGATATGCTTCGGCCCGGTCCCGATAAAATTTGATGAATTGGCTGCTCACTAAGCACTTTTATTGAAATTGGTAATTTAGAGGCGTTCATATGGCCTCTTGAAGTTCTCTCCGGTCTGCGCGCATCCCGAAACACATCAGCGCTTTCCGTCTGCAAATTTTGGCTGGAGATGGACAAGCTGTCTATTTTAGCAAGTTCGCTCGGGAGGCCAGTTTTTAAAAGGTTATATAGGGCCCGGTGCGTATTAGCATATTCCTTCAAGTTTTCTAAGACCCTCTGCGGTGCTAAACATACAAAAATGAGATGATGACTTTCGGAATTTAGCTTCGAGTATTTTTAGGGTTTTGCATGTTGTTGAAGTTTTTAGTATATTCAGCATATTCTTGTGGGTTTTGAGCTTCTGCCAATGGCGTGACATGCAAATGGAGATGATCTACTTTTCAGCAACTTTACTGAACACTGCGCCGAGATCCACTCTGGCGACCTCGCCAGTTGAAATCACAAACTAATCGGCATGCAGCGGAGTTAAGCGGTCATTTGAAGACTATACAGGTAAGTCAAGGGTTTCACGACTTAGGGACCCAAAATGAGGTAAAATGCCCGGTACCGGCGGGTGGCTATCCACTACGATCGGTATCTTTTCCAGCTATCCGTGCGGAATTTGAAGGCAATAGAACTCGCCACCTTTAGTAAGGTGTTCCAGAAACAGGCTATAAATAGTGAGTCAGCATCGGGCGCCAGTGTGAACGGGCAAGTCTACCGATGAGGGTCACGACATTCAAACTTCAAGTCAAATGGAGTTGTGGAAGTCATGAAACTGAGCAATTACTATAAATAGTAAACCACCTCCAGAAACATGCTATAAATAGCGGGTTAGCGCGAGGCACTAGTATGAAAAAGTCAAACAGGTGATGAGGACCCCATGGAGCAAATTTCAGATCAAATGGAGTTGTAGAGGTTTGAAAATCAAGCACTTACTATTTTTAGCAGGCCTGTGTAGAGGAATTAGGGTTTTCTAAAATGTAGGGCGAAACACGACAGTCACACAAATGCAGCATCTAGTCACAATCAACAAGCAACACACAAAGTTTGGGCTCATTTTGAGCAGTTACTATTTTTAGAAAGTTGCTAAAAATAACAGGTACAGGCAGGCATCGAACTCCTGCAGCTCAATCACATCACGAGGTTCGAGACAAAGTAAAAATCAAGCTTTTTGGGGCTAGAAATCAGCTTAAAATGCAAAATTTGAGAAACTTTCTATAAATAGAAAGCTAGGGCAAGCCGGGGGCGACGTGAATAAGCCTCTCCAAATCAGACGAAAGCCATGAAAATTCTTCTAAGTCTTAGAAATTTGAAGTAGGCATGGTGAAATGCGCCCTTGGAGTTGAAGGTTGTGGAAATTTTTTCTAAGTCATCAAAATTTGAAGCTTGATGCCTCATATGCGCCCAAGAACAAGCTGGAGGATAAAGATTTGTCTAAGGCATCAAAACTTGAAGCTCCACCCTCTAATATGCGCCTAAACTTGCAGGGAGAGCTTGGAAAAATGTCCAAGGCATGCAAACTTGAAGTAGACACCTCTATATGCGCCTAAGAAGAGGAGAGGGTGATTCAAATTTATCTAAGGCATGAAAATTGGAAGCTCCCACCTCCAAATGCGCCCTTAAGAGGAGAAATGAAGAAATAAAATTTCAAGTGTTGGAGATAAATCCACCTCCACCCCCTAAATGCGCCCTCAAGAGGCATGAAGCTAAAAAAAAAATTTCTAAGGCAAAGTGTTAAGTCCAACAGGACCCTTGAAATGCGCCCACTTCACAAGCATGAGATGGAAAAAGATTCTAAGTGTTGAAATATCCTGCAGGCACCCCTAAATGCGCCCATGCAAAGTCAAGATTCCAAGTTTAGACTTAATTCCTCTTCAACAGGCTAAATGCGCCCTCATGCTAAGAAGGTGTTAGAAAATTCCAAGTCAAGGACTTAAGTCCTCCTCATACCCCTATATGCGCCCATGCAAGAAGAAGGGTCAAGGCAAGTCAAAAGGCGTTGTGCATGCAATAGAGAATATTCCCAGTGTTGACTTGCTTCTCCACCCATTGAATGCGCCCAGTCCAAGATGAATGCAAGATGAAAGTAAAGTGGGAGAAAGAGAGTTAAGGCGTTGAAATGTAAAATCCCTCTCCACATGTGAAATGCGCCCAAAGTGCATGCTAGAGGAAAGGTTTGGAAAGGTGGCTAAGGCGTGGTTAAGTCCATCTCAACATGTGAAATGCGCCCAAGCTAGTAACAAGGTGATGGAATATTTTTCCTAAGTGTTAATATTTAATTCCACCTTCCTTAGAGGAAATATGCCCAAGTTGAGGGAGGAAATGAGATTTATTGAGGCAGGTATGCAAATGGCAGGAGAAAGTCCAAAATGCGCCCAAGAGGAGAAGGATGAATTTGAAATTTTTCTAATTGTCAAGGCCAAGCAAGGAAATACGCCTAGAGATGAAGATGAAGAATAAAATTGTTGGCAAAATATTTTTCTAAGGTTTAAAATTCAAAAATTAAATGAACCCCTTCGTTCATGGACACATGAATTTGAGGCTTTCTGAAGGAAATTTTCTTCTGGGTACTGGACGTCTTCGATGAGGAATTGATTTCAAGGTCTTCCACAGCTCGCCAAGGCTTTCAAGATGAAGATTTTGATAGACACTTAAATAATGAATTTTCTAAGGGAAAAATTTAAAAGTTTTCTAAGGCAAGAAATAAATGATGTTTTTGAAGATAAAATGCCTTGAGTTATGAATTTGAAATTGAATGACTAGATGATTTTTGATCAAGTTCATGATGAGAACAATTTTCTCGAGCCAGAGTTGGATGAAATATCAGAGTGAACGCCCCAGCCAGCGAAATGACAAGGGAACAATTAAATTAATATTTTCACAAGGTGATTTCAAAGTGTTAAAATGAAGTGCGCCCAAGGAATACAAGATGGGTGAAATTCTCCAGATGCGTCCTAAAGGGAATAAATGATAATGTGGAAATATTCTAAGGCATGAGAAATTTAATGGCAAACGTTTGCTGGAGGAAAAATGATAAACCCTATCAGATCCGGAGATCACTCAGACCATGGATCAGAAGCTTGAAAATCAAGTGGGATGAATTTATGTCATGAAGTGTTTTGATGCTCTTCTTTTTGTTTGTTTTTGCAGAATGAACGCTGGGACCAGAGCACGAGGATTTTACAACCTTCGAAGGGAGATCAAGTTATGTGTTTCGAACTCCTCCACGAGATCTCAGTTGCACCCAAAACATGAAAGAAGAAAGTTGCAAGAAATGGCTAAGTGTTGGAATAACCTAATATGCACACAATTCAAAGAGGTGGATGGCGAGGAAGAAATGCTCAAGCCCAGGATAAGGAAACCTTTCAGGATCAGAGGTGAAGAAATAATCATCCTCATGCAATTTAGAGTTAGAAAATGTCAGTTGAGAAGGGAATCATCATTGAGCACCAGAAAGAAGTTGCCTCCTCAGAGTTGGATCGAGAACGTGCCTGCCATACCCTTTCAAGAAGTTGAAGCCATGATGATCATACTCATCTAGTTTGCAATCAGAAAAAAAAAGAACAATGTGAACGCGTTTAGAAACATGAATCTTCTAGAGGATGGTGGACATTAATTGTTCATTTATTACTCCACTCCTCTTTTTAGGGTTAGGGTTGAGGTGGCACAATTTGGGCCATCCATCTTATTGTAATCTGAGCCGTCCATTGGACTTGGCCAGCTATATGAAGGGGCATCCCCCCCTCATTTGTATCATTAGAAATTAGATTAGACATCAGACTAGAGACTAGAGCAAAGAGATTGATAGTTGTGTAGCTTAGCTTAGTTTGATAGCTTACATAGTTTGAAGGAGAACGAAAGTTCTCCCTTTGAGAATTTTGTAAGGAATTGTTATGAAGACTATCATAATAAAAGAGTTTCATTGATGGTGAATTTGTCTTTCGTTATGAGCAGTTAGTGAGGTTTCTTTGCCCTTCAACTTCAAGTAGAACATAAGTTAGAGTAATTTTTATTTTCATGCAAGTAGTTAGCTGTGGATTTGTGGTGTTTAATTGAGGTAGCTTCGTTTAATCCATACCACTAGCAGCTTGCTGACGACAAGTTTGCCTTGTGTGGTCAACTGGAAATCATTTCAAACTTAACTTCGATTGTGATCCACGTGCTTGTATGCGTCGTCCTGATGGTATATGCGTGCTGAATTGTAATCTGAATATCTTCCGCTACTCCCTCGAAGATTGCACCAATTTTGCTGAAGATGTCCTACACGAGGCAAGGTGAAATTTGGTTGAAGTCTGCTGAAGTTAAGCTCCATACATCTTGCATTTAGACTAGAACTTAGATCTTTTAGAACCCTACATCCATTTAAATTCCGCATAATTCAGGTTAAAATAGAAATACGCACTTCATTGCTAAATCATCCGCAACACATGAAAATCCCCTTCCAATCATAACCTTGTTGTTAGTTGCAAACCTTTTGAACAATTGTGTAAGTCCCCTCGTGTAAACAACAAAATCACAACGAACCTACTGAGGGTATTCCATAGCATTTCAGAACCTTGGAGTTGAACATACAAACTTTCTGGCAATCTTAGCGTATGGAATTCTTTGATCAAGAGAGAATGGAGTAGCCTTCGGATTACTTTGTTCTGCTGATTGGTGTGGTCACAAAAATCACATCAACAAGACTCTCCAACTTACTTTTAAAGGGCTGTGCTGTTTTATTCTTTAAAAGAGTGGGCAGCAACTTTTGAGAGTCCTAACTGAAATAGGAGACTCTATTTTGAAGACCTGATACCTTTTTATTCCCACAAAATTTCTCATTAAAATATAAATCGGCATTAGGAAACCCACAACAACTTCACTTAACTCTTTTGTGTAATCCATAAAGTCCACAAAAGTCAACAATAAGTTGCGTTGGAATAATTAAAGGCTATTCAAGCCTTTCATAAAAATTCAACCTCTTCTAAATAGTAGCTGCGATGGGATTAAAACCGAGTCTCCTCCACTTCACATATAATAGTCTCCAAATGAAACACGACAGTCAGGAATTGAAGTTGTGACTCCATCTTAAGTGAAGCGGCTAATATCACAAAGCTGTGATAGAAGGCTGAACACTATCAACCTTAAGAAATATTATTGTAACCACTTTCTCTTGCGCCAACCTTCAAACACTATAGGAACATTAATATATATATATATTTGATACTCATCAAATTATCTAGACCACAAAACTCTGAAATGTTTCTAAGCAATGAAAGTACGGCACAGCCTCTGAGTGAAACTGTTAGCCACCATCTAGGAGTGTCTCTCAACTCCGAAGATGATATTCTTTCTAAAGGGTTTCGTCCTCACAAAGTTCTGGAGAATTATCCAGCATCAATACATTCCTCTCCAAAATATCCTGCATAATCGCCAAAAAATGAACTCCAAGAAACTTTTATTCCTTCTCCCGTAACTCCACCCACCTTTCTTGAAATTCTCTAAAATACTTTTAATTTAATTTTTTTAAGATTAATTTTTTATTTCACCCAAAAGTGACTTATTAATTTAACTTTTTTCCAGAACTTTAGTCACTTTTGCACACATTTAAAATAATTTATTTAAGTTGCCTTTTAATTTAATCTTTTTTGACAACTCAAAATTAATTATTTAATTTAAATAATATTTTGTACACAGCTCACTGAAATTGCGGAAAATACAAAACCCGATGAAAATTGGCATGCGAAGGTGCCAAAATACATAGGTTCAATGGAGACGTCAGACAACCCCTTTGGTGATCACTATGAAAACCACAACAAATTATGATGCTGACATAATAAAAAACAGGGACATTACAATTGCTTTCTATGAAGGTGTGCATCATACTCAACACCCTCATGTGACTGCAAATAGATTTGGTAATGGTGTAGGCACTCTCCATGATAGATCAAACCCATGGAAGTTTGCCAATGCTTTCTAGGGTTAAATGAAGACAATGGGCTTGAAAACATGGTGGACATGTCATTGAATAGAGTGAGAAATGCTTGTGTTGATTTCACTCTATTTGACACATCCAAAAAACTGTGTCAAGCTCAGATGCCACAATGAAGTTGATGAGAATATGGTTTCTCCAATCTATCCAACCATATGACATGATAGTGCAACTTGTCCTCACTCCATGTGATGTTAGACAATGACATCTCTCACATCTTGTACTACATCCCTTAGCATGTTAGTCCTCAAAGTATCATATGAAGGGGCTTTAATACCAAAACTTCTAATTACAATGATGTTACCATAGCTTTAGTATGGAGACTTGACAACATTAAACAATAGGCTAGAATAATACCGAAAATTACCAATGGCCTTGGCTTGCTCATGGAGAGTTTTCTTCCACTCTTCTTTAAAGTTGGATGCATCATGGTGTAGTATAAGGTGCAAATAAGGCTTGAATGATTCCACTTCCTCTGCTAAGCTATTGTAAAGTACAAGAAGGTGCAAAGGAATTTGGCATAGGTTGTTGTGATGGCTTAACCTCATCTAAAGGATCCACTCTGGTATCAAAAAATGTTGATCCAATTGTTATCTTTGCCTTATTTGTCTTTCTTTTAGCATGGGAGTCCAAAGCCACCAAAACCTTATGTGTGATATTCGTAGGGCACTATTAATTTTTTATGTTTGCCAAATGCCATTTGAAGCGATAAATGGCTCTAGAGCATTCATGGTCACAAAAAATGCATTTTCACTTTGTTTGAAGTAGGGATGGTTGTGCCATACATCCATGCAAAGTCTTTTTCTTGCAAGATGATGACCTAGAATCTACAAAATAAAGGCAAAAAGCAGCCATTAGAGTTAAGGTTAGAGCATAGTACATACAATTGTTTAAAAAAAACCCTAATTCTAACTATAACCTTTGTAGGTAATAACTAATAAATTAAAAAAAAAAATGCTTAACCCTAACTGTAAACCCTAAAAAGATTAAGGTTAAGTGCAATAGTTAGTAGGTTAAGGTAAGTTGCAGGTCTGAAATTAACTGTAGCTCACTGATAACAGCTCTGATCAGCAATGAGATCACCTAGAAACACCACCGACTCACATCCGACACACCTAGTGTGAATATAAGCTGTAATACCACCTCCAAAACTCACTGAAACTACACCACAATGCCCTAGATGAGGAGTTATATCGGACTAATATCTGAAAACTCATGTGCAGGTCTGAAAATGAACATGTTTGCAGTTGGAGCAGACTAGCAGTTATGTCAGTAGGCAACTACAACTCCAAACCTGACACCAATCCCAATGCCCACTCTCAAAAGGGCCAAAAAAGCATACACCAAGCTAAGGCATCACCAACCAATGAGGAAAGACCCCCAAAGCAGCAGCAGTACTTCCTCAAATCCTCACGCCCAACAGATAAGGTATGGCCTCAGGAAAAACTCATAAATCTGCCCATAAATTGTACGGCCAACATGAAATCATGTCTTTCAGGATTGAACAACAGCAATAAACACTTCCCAAACCCTCTAAGATCACATTACAAGAGGTATGGCCAGCCAAGAGGTCTGCAACAAGTACGTCCTTATGTGGAATGGTACGGCCAACAGGCGATAGGAATTTCCTCCAGTCACCCTTTCAAACACTCAGCAAATATTAATAATAACCAGCTTCATCAAAACATCAAAAATCACTTCTCAAAACACATAAAAAACTCTCGAATCTGCAATGCAATCTGGAACACTGATTTGAAGCACAACTGTAATCCTTGGATGAAATTATCGAGACCAGCTAGGGGGTTTTCGTCCCTTAAACCAGTTACTCCAAGAGGGTTTTTGTCCTTAAGAAGTTTTGGAAGAACCCAAGTTCATTCCAACAACATAACAATATCATTCACAAAGCTGTCTTCAAAATGAGCCCCAACACTTCCTTATATAGCTTTTTGGAGGGAATTATACAATTAAAAAATATAATAATTCACTTTATTTTCCTCACAAAGACTTTTTTTTGGAAATAATAATAATATTCATGTGTAGAGGCCCCTTTATATAGGTGTCCAACTTTTAAAACACTTAATTACCCTTTTCAATGAGCTATTAATATTAATTAATAACTCAGTTACTCACCCAAGTTGCGGAAAGTATTGAAACTATTTTGGAATCAAATTCTGATCACGCCAAGATGATTTAGAAGACTTGGATGATGATCGGAATCAACTGAGACTTACTAAAAATAGACGGTCTCTCCAAGAAGTTTGGAGAAGCAACCAAAAGCCAGAATTCACTTCGGAAAGTGACATACTGATCTGTACTGCCTACTGAGCTCATTTCCAAGAACCAAAGTCACTGCTAACCAACCTAGAGAACTCCAAGAAGTTTGGAGTTCTCCCCAACTCACCAAGAAGCTTATGAGAAAACTTCGAAACTGAGCTAATGCTCACAAATCATTTTTTTTCAAAATGGGGACTTGGGGACATTACATAGAAATTATAAAAATGAGAGGCTCAAAATCAACATGTATGTATGTGATTTCCAAATACCTTTTCAGCTATAAAATATTCAGTTTATTTTAAGTATGTGGAGAAATCAAGGGAGGCCAATGGCTTTCATGGGCTTGACATCTATCTGCAGTCAGTTGAGGACCTATTAGTTGATGTTGGATCATAAAGATAGGAAAGATCGGGACATTTATCCTCGACAAGTGGGCCATTCAAGATCAAATTCATTGTGCTCTGAAAAAAATAATTTATGCTCTCTTACATTAAAATTGACGTATAGGTGTATAGGAACTGGATTGCCAAATGTCCTAAGAATAACGAGTGGGCCTCTTATTGAAAGGCTTTATTATTCATATTCTTACACATTTATGGAGGACCCGTTACTGCACAATATCTATGTTAACATGAAAACATTTTGGCTTCCAGTATAGGAAAACTACACAAAACTGAAACTTATATATAACAGTAAAGTAAATGGGACTAGAATATATAACAAATATATGATATATTCCAATTATACTTTAATCTCCATAGACATGGCATATTTAAAGTGCCACAAGTCATGGTTCTTTTACACACAACTGCTGACAAGCCAGATTGACATTATGGTAATTGATCTCTTGCTTGGTGGTGACCTTAAAAAATACCTTTTAATTACAATTACTTAATAAGTTCAGAATTGTGTCTTTTAAAGTGTCTTTTTCTATGTACCCTCTTCTGTCCACATCTACCCTCGCTATAAGGTCATATACCTCCTCACTTAATGAGGATCCTAATTACATCTTGGGGAGATCTGCAAAATGGTAGACCAAAAAGTTAAACATGAGTGACCAGTCACCAGATGAGTGCCTAGAAGTGGTTTGTCATGTATCGCAAGTATTACACTACTAGCTGCTCATGTATATTCACCGCTGGTCTAAATCTCTACTGCCAACTGGTTGGGAATGTATAATCTTTTGGTAATCAAATCAGTAATTATCCATCAAATTCATGCATTAAATGTTCTTTAAGGAACTGTTTTTTAAGCTTGCATGATATTGAACCATTTTGAACTTATAGGATGATTTTGCTGGGTGAGATATGGTTAGATCATATACATAATATCTGTTTGTAACCTTTAGTGGGAAAAATTCTAAATTTCAAGCGCCAAGTTCCAATGCAGATTTAGCTTTTTTATAGTGCAGTTGCTAACAATATATATCTATACTTGCACATAATTCCTGAAAGATGAATTGTGAGGATGAACAGGTGGATTTCGAGTTACAGGTAACGTTTGTACACAATGCTCCCTGACAGAACCTGTTACTGGGGAGATACTGGTTGAAACATCTGCTTTGCCAATCTATTCAATTGATATTCAGTTACTTCGTGTTGAATCAATTATTATTGGGGACAAAATCGCAGTTCAAACAACAGAGATTCAGACAACACAGGTAATTGATTGGTTTGAAATAATCCCAGAAACAGTTTTCAGCATGGGTGGTTAAATGAATAACATGACATGTCTTTCTACATTAGGTTGCAGATGGGGATGTTTGTCGTTCCATGGCATTACCAATCTATATTATTTTGCCCCGTCTTTTAACGTGTCCTGGTTTATCAAATGAGTAAGTCATTTATATTGTGTTTCATTTGAAGTAATTAGATTTTCTTTTGATGAAAATTATGCATCATGGTGTTTATCATTGGAAATATCTTAGGCCCTATTAATTCTTGTTTGGTACCAAGAGTACTACTTGCAGAACAGAATTGCAATCTCTTATGATGAACAATGAAGAAAGAATATAGAGAACAGTGGCATTATTGCATAGGTGGTGTATGGTACAATATTTTTGCTTGGTATAGGGAGGCTCACTGATTGCAGTTTAGTGCCACTATTATTGATCCTCACTATGCTGTTCCCATCCCTTCAGTGGCCATTTGCAATAAATTTGAAAATTCTTTCATTTACTGGATCATAAATTGCCCAAAAATTTAAATCAGTTGAAATGATTAGAAAAGATATAGGTACGAGACTTGAAATGAATCATCTCTGTTTTTCTTTCCCAGGTATGTTTTTACACCCAGCACTCTTAAATACATTTTTTGGCCACAAAGAGATCTTTTTTTGATGATTTTCTCACCTCAAAACTTCTGTTCGGTGCTGCCCATTTTAAAAATGACCTTTTCTACTACATCCTCGCGCCCATGCCACAAGAATTGCGGTTATAGTTTCTTTTGGATGGCCCATCGACTTTCAACCTTCTCCAATGCACCAAAATGCCTTAGACAAGGAAAGATTTATGTTCTTTTTCAGAGAAGAGTCTTTTTGGATGCTTGTGAGTTTGAATAGGGTAGTGACATCCCTCTAATCATGACTGAACACAATTCATGGTTTTAACACTCTCCAAGCCTCCCGCCCATACATGACTATGTTTTCCCATAGGCATAAGGAAAACAAAGTAGCAAAGGCTTGCAACTCCTTTCGGTGTGTTCAATCTTCTTTTTATGTTTGTTTGAAGATGCTATTGTTGGAAGTATGTTGTATACTTTTCATGCTATGGAGTTGGTGAAGGCTATAAAGACTAGCAAGATTGGACAAGTGTGTTAATACTTAATATTTCTCCAGGATATTTTTTTTGAGTGCACATGAGTTTTCTATTTTTACCCATGGTTTTAACTTTTAAAGTATTTATGCAAATTATAAAACTGCTTTAGATGTGCCTATCAATATCTACACTTGCATAGGGGTTGAGTAAGAGCTTTAATATTATATTGTGAACAGTTCAGTTCTTATGCAACGGTGAAGAAGGTTACTGTGTTAGGTTTTTTACTTGAAAGGGTTTTTCTAGGTGAAATATCGTGTATTGTGTTTTCTTTTGTTTTCATTCTGTTATTATTTCTGATTCTGTATGCACTACTTCTATTTTACTAGTTTATTGGACTTATTTTTCCCACAACTATGACTTCAAAAGTTAGCAAGATAGCCCATTAGAACATTCCTCACAATGCTAATGCCAAACCAATGCCAACTTCTAACATGAGGCTAAGTGATAGGAAAAGGAAACACAATCAGAATCCACACCTTATTGTAAAGACCTTTGGAATTTGTTGTACCTGTTGATGCGTGTTTTGTGACACAACAAACATTCTAGAATAAAGTGTCAAAGACGCTCCATCCCCTCTTGAAAAACTACCTCGTATGCTAAGACTGCAAGAAAGATCATACGGCAATTCCAATGTTTCAGTTAGGTGTGGATGAGCTCTGTGGTTTGATGTGATTATGCTGGTAACACAAAGGGACTTACGCTAGGCTTGTTCAATTCACAATGAAGGTCTAGACAATGAAGCTCTACTGTTTGGGTCTTGGATCAAACAAACTAAAAAAATGAGATAAAGGTTTAGAATTTCTAGTCTACTTCCTAAGAATTCAAGAGACATTATTGACTTGGTGAAACGAATAACCACGCTTTGCTTCGCCACGCTCAACGACAACTACACAATGGGGGGTGCAATCTTCAGAAGTATAGCGTTTTCGATAACTACCATCAAATCGAACAATATTTATCGGTGAAGTTAAGCATCCACAAAATAAGCTCGGGGCTAACTTCGCATTGAATGAAATCATCCATTCAAAGAAAGTATGAGCAAAAGTTTCACCATAAATCAATACTTATCAAATCTTGCATTCATCTAACATACATGAAATAAAATCTAAACTATGATGAGGGATAAGAACCATGCCAACTCCAAAATAAGAGAAGCAATCACCATCAAAACAATGCATGCATTACTTATTACTTTGGCAGTCATTCACAACAATTACTTATCTCAACATGTTTTGCAACATGTTCTCATGCCTTACAAATGAGGGGGTTGAGCTCAATTTATAGGCTCCTCGATTACAATTCAATGGCCAAGATTGATATAGGATCAACGACCAAGATTACAAATAAAACCCTAATTAGGGTTTGCTACCCCTCGACGAATGAGAAAATTACATTCGAGGACACTTGTCCTTTTTACCAAATATGAACCAACAAATAAAATAGAAAGTTGTTGAATCTGGATGTGCTGACTTGGAACAATCTGATTGGTCGAGTCGCCACTTCAGTAGGTTGGATGTCCTCCTTGGTTACTTTGTTCTTTTTCCATGTTCTTGCCTTAGAATATTTTTTCCTACCAATGATTCTGTCCTTTGCACTTTGATCTTGGATTACTTTGGCTTCTTCTTCTCTCCTTGCCTTGGAGCACCTATTTAGACTTGACGTTATTAAGTCTTTCTTCTCGGATTGCTTTGGAATTTCTTCACGTGCCTTGAATTTGGAGAGGAACCCGCTTGTGCTTTCGCCACAATGGAGGAAATTGGAACTTTCTCCGTGGAGAATTTCCCATACTTAGCCAAATTTTGGCTATTCAATTTCATTTTGTAACATCTTCAAGATTCTGGCCATTTTTGTGCTCAAATAAACCTCGCCGGTGGATTTGTCTTCAATTTTGAATTTGGCTTGTGTAAGTTGGATGTACTTGACGATGTGCCTGCCATTGTCTTTATGATGCCAAATTCTTGGCGGACTTCCTGTTGGTCTTGCGATGTGCAAGGGTGGACTCCCCAAGTTTTCTTTCATCTCCCTTCAAGTCGGACTTTACACTTTCTTTGCCATTTTCTCCTTTGAAGATTCGCCTTGTGTAGTCATCCGCCTGCAAGAAACAAAATAAATAAATTTAGATTTTCTCTCTCCTAATTTCATTTTCAGGCTTTTAATTTTCTCCAAAATGGCTAATTTATTTGATTTTATCTTTATTTTATTTTTAAATTTAGCCATGGTGAAAATTATTCATCAATCCCAATGCTGGATGAAGATTTTCATTTTCTCTCTCCTGAATTCGGACTTTTCATTGTTTGCCATACTCTCTCTCTACAAGTTGGACTTGGTGAACATTTTTCCATGGCGGACTTTGAGAGTCTTTTTCCATCTATCTTCAAATGTTGGAGGACTTCATGTGCTTTGCCACTTTTTCTAAGTGCCAAGGTAGGACTTTCCTCTTGTCCGAACATTCTCACCATTCCTTATAGCGGACTTTGAAGACTTCTTTCCATGTTCCCAGGGCGGACTTCAAGAAGTTCTTGCCATTGCCTTAGGCGAATTTTTCTTTCCAATTTCATTTTGCCATAATTTTCATCTTCCAAATTTATTTTGCCATAATTTTTTATTCGTCCCAAGTCTTTGGCAAAATTTATTTCCCTCTTCCTAAGTCATTTGGCAAAATTTTCTAGACATATAAATGTTTAGACTTAGAAAAATATTTCTTATTTTCTCCAAGTACGGCAAATTTTCAAAGTGCCAAGCATATTTTCAATTTTCCAAAGTCCACACTTAGGCAAAATTTTGATTTTTTTTTTCTAACTCTTTCTTGGCATGGCGGACTTCATATATGTTCAAGCCATTCAATTTTCTTGCCTATGCTCAAGCCATTCTATGGTGGACTTGCTTATTGTTTAGACCATAGTCTTAAGGCGGACTTGCTTGAACCTCTTGCCACTCTCTCATGGTGCAAGGCGGACTTGTCTTGACTTCAAGCCATCAGCTGGGTTGACTTTCCTTTTATCTATGCCGTTTAGACTACTTTCCAAGGCGGACTTTACTTACCTTTGTGCCATTCATACTTTTCCTTTGCTGGGCGGACTTCACTCATATCCTTGCCATCTTGGAGCGGACTTCTCCTAGCCTTGTGCCATTCTTTTTGTCCAAGGGCGGATTTTGCCTATTGCCATGCCATCCAAGGGCGGACTTGGTCTCATGTCTTGCCATTTCCATTTGTCCAAGGCGGACTTTACCCCTTCTCAAGCCACTTAATGTTTTGTCCAAGGGTGGACTTGGCATGACTTCATGCCACTTCATGGCGGACTTTACCTTTTGTCTTGCCATTTCATCTCTTGTCCAAGGCGGACTTCATCCATTTCCTTGCCACTTTGGAGCGGACTTTACTTCTTGTCTTGCCATTTCAACCTTTGGTTAAGGGCGGACTTCATCCATTTCCTTGCCACTTTGGAGCGGACTTTCCATCATGTTGTGCCATTTCCTTTATGTTGCTGGGTGGACTCCACACTTAGGCAAATTCACCATGAATTTCAGTCTTCTCCATGAATTTTCCGGATTTCCTTATGAATTTCTCAGATTTTTCACTATTCCCTGTGATTTCTTGACTGATTTTTCCAGATTATTCACCATTTTTCTGTGATTTTTCCCAGATTTTTAACATTTTCCAGAATTTCACCATGAATTCATGAAATTTTCAAATCGATTTTCTGAGAGTTCTGTTAAGTTTTTTGAACTTCTGAGTGGATTTTCGAAATTCAAGACCCTTTCCAAACATAGAAACTTTCTAAAAATAGAAACTTTTCCCAAAATAGCAACTTTCTAAAAAATAGGGATCTCAGAATTGCTCAAAAGTGCCAAAAAAGTAGGTCCTAAAAAATAGGGGCCAAAGTGAAAACTCTAAAAAGTAGGAGGTGTCGGAATTGGATGAAAGCATAGGCGATCTTCGTCCTCCGGACCTGCCGAGTCCGTCTGAAGCGTTCCAGCATTGATTCGGGCTCAAAATCTCAACTTGGCTCGGGCGACTCTTAGAACTCAAACTCCTCATTGTAAAAAGACTGGTGATTAGCAGTTGCGACGCCAAGGAAAAAAGCCAAAAAGCCAAAAAAACAAAGGGTCCCCTTTTGCAATGGGGCGATGTGTGAAAAGGTCACAACAGTACCCAAACCAAATTTTTTGCTTCACTAAGGCATTTTGCTGGAAAGAGTCTAAACCTAGTTAAAATGATGTCAAAAGTTTGTTTTTGGGCAATTCAAGTGTAAGAGACATGGTGTCTCTCAACCCCAGCTACTGTCGAAATTGCTAGTTTTTGTTTGGTTTTGATAGGTTTGTAGTTTTTTGTGGTTTTTTGCAAAGAAGCATAAATCTGGAAAAAATTGCGATTTTCATTTAGTCGGCACCCAACACGTTTTTTTCAAAAAATCGTTGACAATAGTCAACGACTGATTGCCCGTTTAAATCGCGTTTAAATCTGTAAAAAATCCCGATTAATCATCTCACCTACCCGCGATTAAATTCTGGCAAAACAAAGAGGAAACATTGATGTTTTCTTCCAACCTCGTACTACACCAAGATCACAGACCACTTTGGAGAGTACAGGATGGAGGAAGAATGTCCACAATCAAGCGAAGAAGGCCATTGAAAATTTTTGGTACTCCTCGAGCTTGCCATTCCATGCTGCCAGATCTCCTTATTGTCAAGCTATGGTTGATGCTCTTGCAGCTGTAGGTCTTGGGTTTCGAGCCCCATCTTATCAAACATTGAGGACTAGTATGCTCAATGAGGCAGTAAACGATGTCAAAGATGTTCTTAAAGAGCATCGATCAAAGTGGACTAATAGTGGGTGCACCATTATGTCAGACGGATGGACAGATAGAAGGAACCGAACCCTCATCAACTTCCTTGTCTCTTCTGATCTTGGCACTGGCTTTTTGAGATCTGTAGATGCATCAAATACAATGAAATCTGCAGCTGTATTGTTCGATATGTATGACTCGGTAGTCATGGAAGTGGGGCCAGAAAATGTGGTTCAATTTATTACAGACAATGCTGCTGCTTGTGTTGCTGCTGGGAGACTTCTGATAGAAAAATACCCCTCCATGTTTTTTACCCCATGTGCAGCACATTGCATTGTTCTAACCCTAGAGGACATTGGGAAAATTGAATGGGTTAAGGAGATACTGCACAAGCCTCGCTCTGTTACCAAATATATTTATAATCACACAAGGGTTTTGAGTATGATGCGGTCTTGTTATCCTGAATTTTTGACTTGTTTAAAAATTTGGATAACCAATCAAAATTTTCATAAAATTTGAAGATTTTCTTCTCTAAGGCACGCATTACGAGGTGCAAAGAGCGGCAAATCTCAGTTTTAGGTTTATAAACCTTTGGGCTACTCTTTTTCTCTCTTTCTTTTCCGTTTTTGTCAATTTCTGAGTCTTTTTCCTTGTCTTTTTGGCCAAAATTGGGTTTTTAAGGCAACTCAGCAAGTAGGAAAATTTTGGCTTAAAAGCAAAATTGCTAAAACTTTCAAAAGTTCCGATTTTTGCTTAAGTGAGCCTAAAAGTCCGATTTCTTCAAAATACTCATTTTTGTCAAAATATAAAATTGTTAAAAGAGCCAAAAAGTCCGAATTTGTTAAAAGTGCTTGTTAAAGTGATTTTAAAAGCTTGATTTTGCAAAAGAGAATTTGCATTTGCTTTAAAAAGGCCCGATTTTCTCTTGAAATACTTGCAATAGCATTTTGAAACCCCGATTTCTCTTTAAAGTGCTTGTGGAATGAAGAATTGTTTTTCTTTATTACTTAAAAATGTGATTTTGTTTTTAAAACGCCTCTTTCATTTTTCGTATTTCTGTTTGCCCTTGTCATGGTATTTCATTCGCGTTTTCATATTCGTGAGAAACGTCATCTTCTTTAGAAGGTAACACTTCTTCTATTTTGGGGCGTTGATTTCTTTATTAATTCGTCAAAACTCCTTGTCACAGCAAAACGCGTTTTCTCCTTGCCTCCATTATAGAAATCGTTTGAATATATGTTTTTGTTTTTACTCGCCTTCACTCAAAACGCGTTTTCATTTATCATATGCCCTTCATTCCATACGTTTCATCTTCCTTTCATGTTTAAACGCGTTTTTCTCTTATTTGAAACGTTTTTCTAAGCATTCCATATGCCTCCATTATTTGCCTTCATTTTAAACGCGTTTTCCATTTTCCAAATGCCTCATACACAAAATGCGTTTTTCTCATGTCATCCGTATTTTTTCCCTTTATCCCATTTCCATTCATCCACCAATCAGCTTCCCACATTTTCACATTCATTTAACGTCAAATCCTCTTTTTGCCATTTTCCGCAAAAATTTCACTTTGGTTCATATTTCGGGTTTTTAGTATAAAATATGCAAATCGGGATTTATGATCAGAATTGCAATTTTAAAAAATTGCAAAATTGTAAAATTGTCAAATGTCCAAGAAATCCCGACTGCCTTTTGTAAAATTGCTTAAGTCGTTGAAAAACCCGAAATGCTTAAAGGCTTGAAAGTTGAACTTTTTGGACTTGACTTTAAATCCAAGCTGCCCTTGAGATGAATGCTGAAGTTGAACAAGATATTCTTTCAAACTTTAAGAAAATCCCTTGCACAGTGTTAAGTTATGAAAGAGAATTCCTTGCAACTGATGATGTTGTTTCTCAGATTACTGTAAATCTTCACCAGGAGTTCGATTCAGATTGGTTCTTCATGGATTCAATCCACAAGTTCGTCAATCATCGAACAATATTTGATAAGATGCAAGCTGCTTTCGAAGAACACAGAGAGGTCACAGTCGGAGATCATGATGTTATCATTAAGACCGTGGTTGTTGCTAGAAATACACTTGGTCCTGATCCTAATGAATTGCAAGAAATTATCAGCAAGTTCTTATCTTTTAGAGCTAGGAACGAGACAAGTTGAAAATATTAGGTTGTTTTATGTATTTTACTTTCGACAAAGTATATGTAAAAACAAGTTTTGCAATTGCAAGTGTTATTTCCTTGCAGTTTTGGAAAATGTAATTACATGTAAGATCTTACAAAACAAATCACAATTTGGATTGTAATTTTGAATAAGTCAATTGCAAGTAGTTGGTGGTTGAGAGAATTTCTCAAGTTAGTTGGGATCCTCCCACCTTTTTTCTCATGACCTCTCTCCTATAAATACTTGAGGGGGTCCTTTGTAATTTGGAATCTTTTTAGCAAGCAAGAAACCTCTGCAGAATTTGGTACTCAAAGTCTTTGAGCTTTATGGTTATCAATTGTGAATTTTCAAGTAATATCAAGAAGTTAGAATTTCAGACTTTGTGTTGAATTCTCATTTTGCTTCCTTTATGTTCTAATGTCATTTTGGAGCATCATTTTGTGACTACCTGAGAATTGTGGAATATTGCTGAAGAGAGATTCAATTTAAATATCTGCAGTCTTTGTGCTGTAAATGTTGAAAGTTGAATTCATAGTTAGTATTAGAAATTGAGAAGAATTACGAGACTTTGTGCTCGTGGTAGTTCTCATTTAGAGTAATTAATAGATACATCGTAGTTACAGACTTTGTGTTGTTTTATGTTGTATATTTTCATTAAGTAATCATTCTGAAAAGGGTAGATAGGATCTCATTCCTCAAGACTTTGCGCTTATTGGTTGTTTTCCCGTCCCGGAGGAAGTAACGGAAGTCTTTGTGCTTTCAGGAAACTTTATTTCCTCTTTCTTGATTTCACTGCATAGCTGCTGTAATAAGTTTTATCAACATGTACTATTTCTTTTCTGTGAAGAGAAAAGAACATAATCTTTCCTGAAATAAGAGGAACGATTGCTGTCCTACCCATTTAGTTTTGTTTAGTTAAAGGGGGAGCCTTCCCTTAATTAGGAGAGTTTAATCTCACGTGCTGTGGTTGAAACCACAATTTTGTATGCTTTCATAAGTATACAAAATTTTCAACCAACAGGTCTTTCACAGAGGGCAAGGACCTAGTTCGTCCAGGGGTGACAAGATTCGCAACACATTTTCTTGCACTACAGACTCTTTGTCAACAAAAAATGAATTTGAAATGAATGTTTGTTTCAAGAGAGTGGATGGAGTCTAGCTTTGGGAACCAAACAGATGGCATGGCAGTCGCAGAGTACATGTATTCTACTAGTTTTTAGAATGTGGCTGAACAAGTTGTATCATTTTCGGAGCCTCTAGTAAAAGTCTTGAGGCTAGTGGATGGGGATAAATCCCCCATGGGATACTTGTATGAGGCCATGAATAGGGCCATGGAGGTGATGAGGGGTAGGCTAGAAAATGACTGGGATAGGTGTATGCCATATTGGGACATAATAGATAGGAGATGGGATGGACAAATGCACTCCCCTCTCCATGCTGCAGGATACTTTCTCAATCCATCATTGTTCTACAACTCTTCATTCAGGCAAATTGATGCTGAGATCACACAAGGATTGTTAAAATGCATGGACAAAATGTTTCCAAACCAAGAACGATTGCATGAAGCTATGTCAGAGTTGCAATTGTACAGGCAGGGAAGGGGTTTTCTCTCTTCTAGGGTTGCCGTGGAAGGCCGAAAGACCTTCCAACCAAGTAGACTATAAAATTTTGATAATCTTTTGATTTTTCATGTCACATGATCATTAAATGTGTCTTAGATTTTAAGATATTCTTACATGATACTCATCTCCATATAATTTCTTTGATCTTTCAGCTCAATGGTGGGATTTTTTTGGCCACGAATGCAAAAATCTAAGGTGGATGGCAATACGCATTTTGACCCAGCCATGCAGCCCATCCGCTTGTGAGCATAATTGGAGTGTTTTTGAACACATACATTCCAAGAAATGCAACCGCTTAACACAAAAACGGATGAATGACTTGGTGTTTGTTCACCACAACCTCCACCTGAAGCTAAAGAAAGCTCAAGGTGAGACTTTTAATACACTTGCAATCAATTTCAATTGTTGTCATTGTGTTTTTCACTTGTAGAGCAAAGACTAATTTCTACATGGACAAAAACAGGAACTATTGAGGAAGATGCCCCAATTGACCTCGACGAGATTGATCCTGAGTCTGAGTGGATTGCTGCATCTGATGATGATGTTCTTGAGGATGAATTTGAATACTGTCTTGAGCCTGAAGATGTAGATATCATGGCGGAGGCCAGCGTGCCTCTTGATATACTTGAAGAAGCTCAGCGGGCAACCGGTCACCTAGCAGCTTCAACATCGGGAGCGGGAGCTTCTGCCCTCTAGCACGTCATTTGCTACAATTGATTTTTTTGGAACTTTGTACTTAGTTTATAGGTTTACTTTGTACAAAGTCACAAACTATATTGTAATAGACATTTTGACAACTGTCACCATCTGATATTTATGCAGTTGTAGTATGTTTTGTGCAATGTAATCACTAATCAGCGATATGAGTATAACCAACGAAAATCTATTTTCTATAATTCATGGATTGAACTCTATATTTTATTTGCTCTCAATGTCTGTATGCTATGGAAATGCCATTAAATTTAAAAAAAAAATACTTTTTGACTGTTTTTCTTCAATTTTTTGCGTTTTTTTGTAAATCCGATTTTTTCCCCAAACAATTAATGCTGCTATGGTTTTTTGCAGTATAATGAAATGGTGCGATTTTGCATAAAATACTTCTAAAATTTATAATAAATTCAAGATTGCAATTCTGAAGTAAATGAACTCTTAAACTGATGCCAAATGACTTTATTTATCTTGTAGACTGATTACAATAATGGATCTATGATATACGAGTAAAAAGGAAAACATGCATGGTAAAAAGCAGCTGATAAAATGATTAAGAAACCTGGTTTTTATTGCAGCGATGTAATAACCAGCTGTAGCATTCAATGTGCATAGTAGACAATGATTTCCAGCTACGAATTGATCCCAAATGCCTCCAAGGAATATGCGATCTCAAAGGAAGTGAAATTGCAATAAAAGGCAAGGCGTTTTTGTGCTTTAGATCCACACGCCTATCAGCTGAAATGGTACGGCCATGGCAACAACAAGGATGCCGTACAATTGAATGAAGAAAGACCTAAGATCTGGCTAATGAGGATTGAAATCGATCTCCCTTGAATAAATAAATTCTTCTTCAAACCCTTACTTATTTTCCTCTGTAAGCACGAATGTAACTTTTGAACGAAGCTACCCTGTTAGCAAGCTTCAGCTGATCTTTCACAACCTCAGTATGCTGATTTTGAAGAGTTGACGTTCTCCAAAACCTAATTGCAGAAACCCTTGTTTCTCCAACTCCAAAATGTTCTCAGAGAGAAAAAACAAATTCAAATAATCATCAATCATGAGTTTGATTTGTCTTTGATGAAATATATAACCTCTCTCAAAAGTTCAACCCCTTTCAAAAAGCAATTTAAATTGCATTTAATAATATTAATTTCACCCTTTTTTTTTACTTAGGCACATTAATCAATAAATGGCGTCCCCTTTTTAATGAGTAATAAATACTCAAATAATATTTCGCCCTCTTCATTATAAAGTCATTAAATACTTTATAATAAGCCATTTAATTAATTAATAAGTTTAATATTTCACTTAAAGTAACTTTATAATATAAAGTCATAATAATAATCATTTAATTATTATTAAATACTCCCTTATTCTCCGTTTGCTCAACAAACTGCCAAACTGGGTCGAAACTGAGATGGCCAACTGAGCCAGGTGCCCTGCCAGAAATAGTAACCCCTGTTGGCTTGACTTACTATAAATAGTAAGTGCCTGAATATCGCTTTGTAAGCCTTTGCAAAGGCCCAAACCTGAATCAATCGATGGAGTAATGTCTCGAAACTCTGGATAACTGCCATGGACAACCCTCTAATCAAATTTGCCAACCTATGAGGGTCAAAATGATAGGCTCACTCCTCAACAACAATGTCAGCTAAAACGCGGACATTACAACCCGCCCTCCCTGAAATTGCTTGTCCCCAAGCAATCTCTGTAGATAAGGATGCACCACACCACCTGGATCCCAAGGATAGTGCTGGACAATGTCCCTGCTAGCCACAACTGTCTCCCGTAACTCCCACAACTGAATAGCTGAAATAGTATGCCATCCCCTGTCAACCTCAGTGCTGTTTGTCAGAAACTAAAACTCAAGAGGAAGCAAGTCAAACTGCAAGCAACACTTGCCCCCTAAAACTGCACGAGATATATTGTCATCCAACATATCTAACACGTGCATACTAGAACTATGCACCTGAAACAAATCGTGTACATGTGGGTCAAACATGAAACCATATGCACTCTGCACCGTGTACACACTGTGAAACTCTTCCGTGAGCTAAGTCTGAAATCCTAGTGCACAAGTAGGATCCCAAACTCTATCAACACTCATCTCAAGACCAGGGTCAAGAGAGTGACCAGCATCAAACTCAAAGAGCGGATTGTCGTATGAAGATATAACATTCGCCTCGAACAATGGATTGGTCACAAATTGAACTAAACCACTAGACTGATCCCAATCGGCTGCCTCTGGACCCCAGGGATACTGAGCAAAACCTTGCCCAATCTGCACAAACTCCTCTACCTTCTCATTTTGCCCATGAACGAGAGCGATAGAGCGTAGGCTCCCATCTGTAATTCCCCTCAACACATATCTCCTGCCCTGTAACTCAAATCTCATCTCCATTTTAGGCAAGTTGAGGGTGAACACACCGATGTCCTGTAGCCATCTCATACCGAACACTATATCCATCCCACCCATGTTGACCACATAAAAGTCTGCTTGTAGCTCATAATCATTCAGCATGAGGGTAAGATTACAAATTCGTCGAGTGCAAGTGAGGGTATATCCATTTGCCACCTGAACTCTAAATCCAACGAAGTCCTTTGTCCGGAGTCTGCATCTGCTAACAAAACTCTCATCTATAAAATTGTGTGTGGCTTCGGTGTCTAGCATAGCAATACATCGTTGTCCATCCACTAATCCCCTGAACCTGAATGAATCATCTCGTGCACTAGCAGATAATACCAATGGGGACAAATTGGCGTCGGGCCCAAACTCCATAGAAGCATTTCCAGCCTCTGTGTGCTCTGAAACAGCCTACTGGTCTGAATCTTCAAACTCATCATCTCCATAATAAACCCACATGGCATGGTTGGGTTTGCCCTTTGGCCTCAAAGGACAATCATGCTCTTTGTTGTAGGGTTCCTTGCACCAATAACATAGTTGTTTCCTTCTCAATTCATCACGAGTTGCATCATCAATTCTTGCTGCTATTTTCTTTTTAGGTTCTGCAACTAGTGTATGACTCTCCTCAACAGGCAAGGTGTTTGTTTTGGGCTGATATTGTTTCTTCGGAGCAGCAAGCTCCATACTCCTTGCCTTCCGCATAGCCTCTTGAAGAGTAGGGGGATCAAATGCTTTGACCCAACCTCTCATAGGCTCATGTAACCCCTCAATAAACAAGATGACAAGTCTCCTCTCCGAAATGCCTGTCACCATAACTGATGTCATCTGGAATTCACTGATGTAGGTATCCAGACTGCCTGTCTGCCTGAGCTGAGCTAGCTCTCTAAAGTAAAGTTCTGGATCCTTCTTGTTGAAACGCTCTATGAGCCTGTCCGTGAACTCCTGATAAGTGGTAACCATGTGATGACCCAATGTGTACATGTTGTGATGCCACCAGTCATGTGCTAATCTATCAAGATGCAGCGTAGCAAATTTGATGGCCTCGTCCTCCTGCATAGGTCTCAAAGATAAGTAATTGTCTAACTTTTGTACCCAAGACGTCGCTGAAATCTTATCTGAGCCATCAAAATAGGGCAAGATAATCTTGCTCACTGCATGCTGAAGATCCCGATTCACCTGTGGTGGTGGTGGCTAGTATTGAGGAGCTCTGCGCTCAAATCTACCTCCACCCCTGGGTCTATGCACATCCATGAACTCATGAAAAGACAACGGCTGCTTGATTTCAGGAGCCAATGTCGAGTACTCTCCAAAGAATTTGGTCACGTCGGCCATTGATGTACCATGCAGTGGCTGAAACTCTTGTTGGTGACCTTGCTACTCCGCCTTTGGAGTCGGAGGTGCCTCCCTAGTAATAAAGGTAGGTTGTCTAGGCCTACGCTCATGAAAGATAGGTGACGACTGTTGCTGTACTAACACATGTGGCTAGTCTATACCTGCAGTCCTGCTAGACTGTCCTATCTGTATGTAATGTTGTTGAGGCGGAACATACTGCCTCATAGTACCTATCAACCGAGACATCATGTCCATCATGTTATCATGCCTCTATTTGAACTCGTTCTCAGACATCTCACCTCCGACAGGTTCTTTCCCTGGATCCCTATGAGTCTCTGTCGAAATCTCCCGATCTGCCATCAATGTAGTGACACTGTTCTCACTGCTGCTAGAACTGGATCTGTGTATACCCAGAACCCCTGAGCCTGTCTCACCTTCTGGAATAGGTGGACCTGTCCAATCCTCTACTCTACCTGTTCCTCTTCCCTTGCTGTAGAATATAATGTCTCTACTCATGAAAAAGCATCGAAAAAGCACAATTTTATCTGAAAAAGCACAGGATGGTAGGAAAACTGTGCTCTGATACCACTGTAAGAGACCTGGTGTCTCTCAACCCCAGCTACTGTCGGAATTGCTAGTTTTTGTTTGGTTTTGATAGGTTTGTAGTTTTTTGTGGTTTTTTGCAGTATAATGAAATGGTGCAATTTTGCATAAAATACTTCTAAAATTTATAATAAATTCAAGATTGCAATTCTGAAGTAAATGAACTCTTAAACTGATGCCAAATGACTTTATTTATTTTGCAGACTGATTACAATAATGGATCTATGATATACGAGTAAAAAGGAAAACATGCATGGTAAAAAGCAGCTGATAAAATGATTAAGAAACCTGGTTTTTATTGCAGCGATGTAATAACCAGCTGTAGCATTCAATGTGCATAGTAGACAATGATTTCCAGCTACGAATTGATCCCAAATGCCTCCAAGGAATATGCAATCTCAAAGGAAGTGAAATCGCAATAAAAGGCAAGGCGTTTTTGTGCTTTAGATCCACACGCCTATCAGCTGAAATGGTATGGCCATGGCAGCAACAAGGATGCCATACAACTGAATGAAGAAAGACCTGAGATCTGGCTAATGAGGATTGAAATCAATCTCCCTTGAATAAATAAATTCTTCTTCAAACCCTTACTTATTTTCCTCTGTAAGCATGAATGTAACTTCTGAACGAAGCTACCCTATTAGCAAGCTTCAGTTGATCTTTCACAACCTCAGTATGTTGATTCTGAAGAGTTGATGTTCTCCAAAACCTGATTGCAGAAACCTTTGTTTCTCCAACTCCAAAATGTTCTCAGAGAGAAAAGACATTCAAATAATCATCAATCATGAGTTCGATTTATCTTTGATGAAATATATAACCTCTCTCAAAAGTTCGACCCCTTTCAAAGAGCAATTTAAATGGCATTTAATAATATTAATTTTTCCCTTTTTTTGACTTAGGCACATTAATCAATAAATGGCGTCCCCTTTTTAATGAGTAATAAATACTCACTTAAATAATATTTCGCCCTCTTCATTATAAAGTCATTAAATACTTTATAATAAGACATTTAACTAATTAATAACTTTAATATTTCACTTAAAGTGACTTTATAATATGAAGTCATAATAATAATCATTTAATTATTATTAAATGCTCCCTTATTCTCCATTTGCTCAACAAACTGCCAAACTGGGTCGAAACTAAGATGGCCAACTAAGCCAGGTACCTTGCCAGAAATAGTAACCTCTGTTGGCCTGACTTACTATAAATAGTAAGTGCTTGAATATAGCTTTGTAAGCCTCTGCAAAGGCCCAAACCTGAATCAATCGATGGAGTAATGTCCGGAAACTCTGGATAACTGCCATGGACAACCCTCTAATCAAATTTGTCAGCCTACGAGGGTCAAAATGATAGGCTCACTCCTCAACAATAATGTCAGCTAAAACGGGGACATTACATCAAGTATAGACTTTGAGTCTATTTGATGTCGTGAAGATATTAGAGAATTTTGGAAAAATTCAAAATCGGAATGAAAATCATCAAATTTTTCTAACTCTGGAGCAAAGAGCACTTTTTGAAAAAGGCGCCCTAGGATTTGGAGGTTCAGATTCTATTTTTAATATTTATCACTTCCAAGAACATTTGTTTGAGATCCTGTCAACTTTATGATGAGCTATCCTGCTAGTCAGCAGGACGTGTCTAGCTCCTGTTACGGGAGAATCAACAAGAAATGAGAAGAACGAAAAAATGGCTAACAGTGGGAGGAAAAGCGCGCCTCTAAGTCAGGGGCGCCCATCTTTTTGAGGGACTAGATCAAGGTTTCTGATCAAATGACACCTTTGAGGTTTGTTTCACACCTAGTCTAGCTTCGCGTTGCATCCATTAGCACGTCAATCAGAGTTGCTGAGGAGCTGGAAACATGAGACGAACTCGGGGTTAAATCTTCGTCGGAAGGTCTGAGGGAAATAGCAAAAGAGCACATTTTTTCAAAAGGAACCCAAGCTTTTGGACCCTTAAATGCCTCTTTTCTGGTGATCTCAGATGTTTGTCCTGTTCGTGTTATGTCCATCTCTCCGTTGCCTGTCTCCGTTAGATCAGAATATGATTCAGCAGCTTGCAGGCCTCCTTCAGTGATATTTTAGCCAGTTGAGAAAATGGCTCTCTGGAGTAAAAGGAGTACATTTTGAAAAAGGCGCCCTTGATTTTCAACCTCCAGATGATGATTTATGAAGAAGTGCTTTCTTGGAGTTGTTTCGTGAAACGGAGCCAGCTCTGTAGTGAACCAATTTGCCAACCCTGAAACTTTGTTGAGCACGAGATACGAGAGGGTCAGTTTACCTTCTAGGAATGAAATTGATGAAAATATGGCCAAGGCTGAGGAAAAGCGCAGCTTTTGCAAAGGGCGCTTGGATTTTTGAGGTCTCAGATCTTAGTTTTATGGATTGCAGTCTCATGGAGTGATTTGATTAGAATTGGTCCTGCTCTGCAACACAACTGTCAGCCAGTTGATTGGTGATGGCAGTCATTTAGAGTCAGTGCTTGAACAGAAGCTCCGGTGAGTTGAAAATCCAAATTTTCATTTAAAATGATAAGTCTGGAAAATCGCCTAAAGTCAAAGGTTGACTTTTTGAACTCAAGTTGAAGAGGCGCCCATGAAAGGTGGAATTACAAATATTATTTTAATATTTAAATATTTGACTTTGAAGGGGATTATTTTAGTTGCTTAAAATGGACTATTTTTTGGATGCATGTTCAGTTAACTAAATTGCATGGTGAGTTAACTGGATTAATTAAAGATGGCGCCCTTTTTAACATTCAGTTACCTTTTTCAAAGCCCCAATCAGATGAGTCAGATTATTTTGTGGTCCAATCATGATTAAATTTAATATTTTTCTAGGTGGTGCCTATTTGCATGAGGATGGTACGATTTTAGACTTGAATTATTTTTATTTAAGTCATATTTC
>VDFB02200269.1:0-26778 GCA_007258455.2 Sequoia sempervirens
ATTAGCAACTAAAAGTTCATAAAGGATTTACATAGTGAAGATTTGCTTGCACCATCCCTCTAAATGTCTGGGTCAGCCTTTAAATGAAAATGCTTCAAGAAATATCTTTAGTCGCTTCCCTGGTTAAATAAAATTTTAAGGGATTCATCTGAGTGATCTAGCAACAACAATTCTTGGGGGCCAACTGACCAGTGAAGAGGGAACATAAACTGCTTCATTCCTCCTGTTCAATGTAGCAATCCTGTCATTTAGAGCAATCTCTGCAAGGACCATGGGCTCATATGCTTTTCTAAGATTACTCACTCCTCTTTCCAATCTATAGAAAAATGTGGCCTTTGTCGAGAGTTGTTGTTTGGTGAGAAATTCTAACATCTCCTTTGCAAGAGAACCTTCCAATGCAAGATTCTCATCAACACATATCTCTTCTCCCATTTTTGTTCCTTTCTGTATTTCAATTTTAGGACTACTTTTTCTATTTTCATGCTCCAGAGTGAGAAGATGTGGAATTTCAAGCTTCTATACATACATCATTTTTCTTAGTTCCTTGTTCATCTTGAGTTGTTTGAATAGAATGGATTGAAGATATTGTGATTACCCAAACCTCAGGACTAGGTGATTTCCAAGAATTCTTTTGTGTTAATGTATCAGGCCCCACATCATTATGGTAAAGGAACTCTTTTTTGTCCTTTGAACTATTAGAGTCTTCATCTTCTGGTCCCAACACTAACTCATTTGACTAGAAAATTTGATGAAACTGTCTGATGAAATATGTATAATTTGATGTATCATCGGGTGCTTGTAAAATTTGATGTGTAATTTTCAATTTTTTGAAAGTTTATCACCGACGTTCATCGAAATTTCAACGAACCTGGGGTTCGTCGAAATTTCGTCGAATTTTCGACAAACATGAAAAATAGAAAAAAAATCAAATTGTGGCCGACATAAAGAAAAGTGAGTTCGTTGATTTATTGCGGCAGTGTTTTTCTCTACTTGATACAGTTTGTGGAGAACTAAGGATGATTTTCTTGGGAAAAATTAGAAAAAAATTCAAGAAGATATCGCCAGGTTGAGGGTAGTCATTATCTTTTTGCAGAATTCAATTGTGAAGTCAGATTTGTAGTTCCAGGTTTGAAAATCATATTTTAAAGCAACATCTTATCAGATTTCATTTTTACAAGTTTAGGGTTTTGCGAATTTCATGTCCAAATTTTATTGTGTGGAATCACCATAAGATCACAACCAAGGAATAGATTCTTGTGACTGTAATTATGTGATCCATAACTCTATTGGTCATGTGGCATAGTTGTGCTATAACAAATACAGGATGCATTCATGTGTGACCCAAGTTTAATGTGACTATTTTGTGATAGAAATGGAGGCACTCATATAATGTAGTTAATTCAGGTTGTATAATGTAGGTGTCAATCATCATTAGGTGCATTCAAGTTGTCTCAAGTTTCACAGGTTAGGATGTGTAAGAATTGGCTATGAAGGTAGCCACCCAAGATCTAGAGGCCTAATAGAAAGCACAAAAGAGAGATAGAATATGACAAGAATAAACTGTATTCAATGTCAATAATATGATATGATAGAATGCTACAATAATTACATAGGAGACTCCTTGGTTATATAGCCAAGGTGAGAACATAGGAGGGCATAAGATTATGACAAGTTTCGTAATCTTATGACATGAGACAACAAGGAAAAGTTATCACTCCACCTAAAGTGGAAAGGGATAATGTGATAATCTCCACAAAAGGTGGATCTCCCACAAAAGGTGGAGAGATAATCACATGATGTGTCCACAAAAGGTGGAAGTGATGAGGTATGACATGTCAAGTCCACCAAAAGTGGAAAATCTCCAACAACCTCCTATGTGGTCCCTAAGTAAACTTAACTAAGGTGTAATCATGACCTAGGACAAGGTACAAGACATTTAATTACACCAACACCCCCCCTTAAGTGCAACTTAGGGAGAATGTACACAAATGTAAACAATGCAAGATGGGTCCCGGCTACGAGGCCATGTTAGGTACCCATGTACAAATGCAATCTCTCACAAGTGGAGTAAAGATAGAAAAACCCAGTGGGAAAAAACTACCCCCCAAAAGAGAGAACAAAACAAGAATCATGCTCTAGGAAGGATAAAACCTCAAGTGAGGAAAAAGTCCCCCCATAAGAGATAGTCCATGCAACCCCCCCTCAATGGAGAGTCACTGCTCAAATGTCACAATGTCAAGAGTCCCCAATCTAAACTGAAGAAGGAGAGAATGTAGAACAATGTGAAAGCTGAAGTAGAGCGGACTAAGGATGATGATGAGTCCTCCAAATGTTGTTCCAAAAGAAAGTCCAAACTGTGCAAAGCACTGATAGAAAGAATCAGGTACAACTGTAGTACTTGCAGCTGCAGGCCTGTTGCCGATGGCGGCGGCAGGGCCGTTCGCCACCTGCAAAGGCCACTGGCCATGTAGGGGGCAGCGTCCTTGCCGTCCCCATCGGCCGGCCATTTATTATTTTTTAAAAGTTTTTAAATAAAACTTTTATTTATTTATGTTTTTTTAAATTTTTTTTTAAATAAAAAACTTTATCATGTTTTTATATTTTAAAAAAGTTTTTTTAAATAAAAACTTTTATTTGTTTTTTTTTTATTAAGATTTTTTTTTTAAAAGAACTTTAATTTTTTCTTTAATAAATATTATTAAAAGTTTTAATAATTAAAAAAATCAATCATGTTTTTTTCTTTTATTAATTCTTAATTACAATTCAACAGATGTAATTATAGCATGATCGTGAAGAGTGATTACCTCTTGCTGCACAATAAAAGAGCCTATAACTCTAGTTGATATGCAGAGTGGTTGTGTTATATCAATTATGTAGTGCATTCAAGCACAACCCATGTTTAATGGGCTATTCTAGAGAGTGATCAATATTTTCTAAACCTTATGAATGTTACTTAAAATTGTATATCTTAAACTACAAACCAAGTTTGTTACATACTTGAATGAAATCTTGGGTTACCGCAAACTATAATAATGTGATCTGCTAATAACCATTATGGAAAGTATAAAAGCAAGACCCATGATATATAGAATACATTTCCCTGATCAAGTTTACATACCTTAATGATCAAACACAAGATTCCCACACACCCTAGGATACAATCCAAGATCATACCACAAATTTGTCAAGACAACTAATTTTCTGACCCAAGATTTAAGGTTGATTTTTAATACCAACAGAAGCATTGGTAAGGGAATGATTAGGGTACAAACCCTAAGCCTTCATAGAAACATAAACAATAACTATAGCGGATTAGTGAGGTTGCAATACCAGAAAGATTGAGACATTGTAGGTAATAAAAAAATCTTGCAATCTAAATATTGTAGCCAATAACAAGCACACTATGTAGCTTAGTGACATTTGTAAATGCACCTACTTGCAGAAGAATGATACTACTTGAGATGTGATATCTAAAAAATAGGTTGAGCAAGGACAAGAAATAAAGCTCAAACCTTGCATAGTAAAGTGGAGATTTTAAATGTTGAGTTTCCTTTTACCCCCTTGTCAATCTTTGTGGCGGTTTTTCAAATTTTTGGTAGTTTTAGATAAGGAAAAATGCAATCGTGAATGATTACCAAAAATGAAGCAATGCTGGTAATCATAGGTTCACTGTTTCTTCTTAGCCATTAATGTATAATGGAGGTAGTGGATTGCATGTTTGAGTAGTGTTTGAGACTCAATAAAGATGGGAGAATAGTGAATAATACCTTGTGGACTGTGAAGTAGTGTCAATAAGGTTGAAGGATCTTAAGAACTACAATACCATGAAACAATGAGTCCCCTGTAGTAAGTAGGCAGTCTATAGGGCATAGTTTGATTTTATAAAAGGATGCTCATGAAAAGAATCTTCAAGTGATAGTGAGTGAGTTGTTTGAAATTGCAGCTAAGGGTGAAATACGTAGTCTTAAAGGAAGTTAGCAAAGCAGTAAATGTGCAAGAAAATCAAATCGTACACAACAAACAATTCACAATGTTATCTTGCATAATGCCTTGAGTTTGAAGACAAAAATATCATTGTATCTTCATGATGAAAGTGGTGACCTTAATGGTCAATCACTAGCAACCATGATTTTAAAACATGCTATTGTGCTTATGGAGGAAAAATTTTAAGCAAGGCAGTGAGTGGTGATTTGGAACAATGGCAGGTATGAAGGACTTGTTTTATATGCATACTATGTAGTCTAGCTTAAGACATCATTCGTAGAAGAGATTGAAGGTGGATAATGGAACTCAAGGGATACCATGAAAAGGATTAAAGCAAAGACTGAGATCTATTTAAAAGCCACGGTCATGAAGATATTAAATATGTTACATGCAAAACCATAGTGGTTGGAGTAATGAATACAGTGCCAAAGAGGATAGTGTGCTGGGGCAGATTTAGGAGATCTCCACATTATCTAATTATAGGGAAATACATCATTTATTTATTTTTTTAATTAAAATAAATCACTCTAAACTCTATATAGGATACATTGATAGTTCAAAAGCCTCTCAAGGAATTTGAGATTATGCAAATATATGTCAAGTAAATACCTAGATTAAAAATAGTAGCAGGAACAATGTAAGATTTGTTGAGCAGAGCAGGAATGAGATAAGCAGCAATGAATCCTATGCCTCCTTTCACGCACATCTCCTCACCATTCTTTGTCATTCTTTATGGAAACAATTCTCCATTTTGGTGGTCTATGCTTGAAAATAATGTTTTGACGAAGGTTTTAGAGTATGTTTATTAAAATGAAAGCTCCATTCTGGTGGGCTACACCTAAAAATAAGATTTTGACAAAAGTTTTAGGGTATGTTTATTAAATTTTTAGATTATTTTGGCAGGCTATATTCTTGATTCCTTAAATGATTTATTCAAATGGATTGTGACTAAATAAATGGCTAACTATTTAGTTATTTTTATTTGTGTGACTAAATAATTTTTAAACAATGACCAAACTAGTAATTTATTTACTCATTTATAGTTGAGTTGCAAAAAATGAGCAAAATTTAGTCATTTTTAGTTGTTGTGACTAAAAGTTTTAGTCACCTAGTCATTTATTTTCCAAATTCTACTAGTGTGTGCTTCCTTGTGTGATTAGGGCTCTCTCAATGTTGAGGGCCCTAGGGATAAGCTCGTCATAAGAAGTGACACATTGCATCTTTAACTAAAAGGATAAATTTGTATTGACATTAGCAATGATGATTCAGATTTGTTGCTCCTTAGGAATGGGTCACTTGCTCTTACTAGCTCGGTACCTCCATCGTTGTAGGAAGTTTGCAATCAAATTCAATATTCTGATTTTAGGAGTCTTAACGATTGGAAATCATAGTAAAATCAGAATATAATAAGTTTTGGAATTAGCATTTTAAAGTGTTTTTTGGGGTCATTAACTTCGGACTATCTTCTCTTTTGCAGGGGTGGTTGCATGCAAAAAAAATTTGGTGTAAAATATCGTAATTATTAGATTTTGTTACCTATCTATGAATAAAAATTATTGGAGTGTGAGTTTGATATTTTTTGAAGATCTAAATAGTTAAGCTTGGAAAAGAAAAATCATGTCAAATAATATTAGTCCAGAACAAAATGAAGAGACACTTGATAGATTGTGGGCTAGATTGAAAAGAAAGGGTGATGGGAAATGTTATTGTCCTTGCAATAATTGGAAGGGCTTAAAGATGAGAAGACTTTTAATCACAACAACTGAGAAACAATGTAGGCAACATGGTCATGATTATCATTCCCATTGGTAAGTTGTTCATTATATGCTTATATTGACTGGAATTTGCAAATGTTTATATCGTTTTAACATTTTTATATATATTAAAAATCACTTTATCATGATCATGGTTTATTTGTGTCAATCATTATTATAAAGGTGGGGCACCCTAGGGCACAAGATATGGATTATCACGCTTTGGAGAATGTGGTTTTGCAAGAAAACGAACATGGAGCTATGAATATAGAAGATGAAGTTAATGATCCTATGGAAGAAGATGATCACGTACCAGAAAACACAGCTGAAGATGATGGTACAAATGCATTGATCCATGCCACATTTAGTGGTAGAGCTGATCATGATGATCAAGATGACTTGATTATGTTCATGATTTACCCAGATTTCTGAGAAGGCATACAAGCCCCTTTATGAAGGCTCCTAAACAACTCTCTTTCTACCTATTGTTGCTATTGAACTGGAAGGTTATGAATGGTTTATCAAACATAGCAATCTCTACCTGGATGTTAAGGTATAACATACATGTCATATTTTTCATTTATTTTAATTATTGTTAGTTCATCACTAGTAAATAAAGGATGAAATATGTAATCTTAATATTCTTATATTAACAAATTATTTTTGTTGTAGATTGATAGGTGAGTTTTTTTTACCACCATCAAATATTTTACCTCGCTCATACCGAGATTTATCTACCATTATGAAAGATACTGGAATGGAGTATCAAGCAATAGATGCATGTCCCAATGATCATATTATATATCATAAACAATAGAAATTTGCAACAGAATGTCATATCAGTAGATATCAAACAAATCAACTAACAAAAAGGTGTCTCATAAGGTTCTTCTTTATATTCCCATTATTCCACGCATGCAACAATTATTTAGGTGCGTGGCTTAGCGCACTTATGGATTGTCCTCATGTATGGAATAATTTGAGATGACATTCTTCAATGCCTATGGATGGTTCTCAAAGATGAGGGGTTTGAGAAAACGCCACACTTTAAAGAAGAACCTCAGAATCTCAAAGCCATTGGGGAGCGTATCTGCGGTCAATCCATTTGGAGAGCTAAGATCTATTTACTATGTGGCCTATTTTTGTTATCAACAATAACATTCCTCCATGGATGTCAATAAAGAGGGAGCACATAATGTTGTCAATGATTATTCCAGGTATTTGTTTACATCAATTTTCTTTAACGTAGTAGCATCTCATTTGTCTTATTTGTTGCATAATGACTTATATTTTTTTCATTCAATAGTCATATACATTAATTTATATATATATATATATTGCAGTAAAATGATTATAATAATTATGTAATTTTGATCTTCATTCAAATAGGTAAGTACCAAGTTAAAGATAAGAATGTATATATCGAGTCTCTTATCAATGAGTTACTAAAGTTATGGAATGGCGTCACTATGTATGACGTCTCTAGACCAATAGGACAAAGACAATTTCAATTCCATGCAATGCTTTAATGGAAAATTCATGATGCCCCAAGGCTAACACATATTTTTGTTATGTTATAACGTTCGACTGCACTTTAACAATATTTAATTTGATGAATTAGATATCATGTATGTTTTTAAAATAATCTATTCATTATATATAATTATAAAAATTGACATATTTAATCCAAGTATATATGATCTTGCAGGTCTTCAAACAAAGGGAAATTTTGCATGTCCAATTTGTGGTCCCAAGATGAAATCTCATCATTCAACAAGTTTAGGAAAGCAGGTCTTTGATGAGTATAGGAACTTCCTCCATAGAAATCATAAGTATCGAACTACTGAAAAACATCTTTTCAATGGGAAAGAGGAGACTACATCAAAACCACGAAGAATGGCACCTCGCCTATGGAAGTTGGAATATAATAGAATTAATCCTCAAGGATATACATCAGATCAAATTGTTTATCTATCATATATGATATGTTTTGAATTTATTTTTTTATATTGTGTTGTGTTTCCTCATGTTGTAATTGACTATGATTGTCGTTGTTAATTTGTTTAACTTATATGATTCATGAAGGTCGTCAAGGCATTAATGGTCGGCTTCCATAGGGACTAAAAATTTATCCCAGACAATTTAGTAGGTTTACCTACTATGATCAACTACAAATTGTACATTTGTTTGATACAATGGATATCATAAAGAATATAATAGAAACGTTATGGAAAATATTGGATGGAAGGCATGACAAAGAAAAAAATTGTCAAAATTTGTAGTGACATTCAGGAAGTCAATCATTCAATGAAAATTTTTATTCAATTAAATAGCAATGGAGACAAAATTAATATAAGTGTCCTTCCTTGGTTATTAACAGAGTAGTAGAGCAATGCTATAAAAGAAGTCATACGAAAAATTCGATTTCCCACAGGATTTGCTATGAACATAAACAATATAATAACAAAGAAAGGTGAATTTGGGTCAAAGATGAAAATGCATGATTGGCATACCTTCATTAAGGTAATTATTCTAGTATATTATATACACTTGTATAATGCATGTACTTTTCAATGTATTGTGTTTACTACTTTTGAAAAAATAATGAAAAGATCATTTTATAATTGTTGCAGTACATTCTACCTCTATCTCTCCCAAACAACTTTCACAACAATGTCAAGCATGTTATATATGATCTTGGAAAATAAATGAGGTAAGTAGTGATATTTGTTCAATTCGTTGTATACATCTTATAATTTCTATTTGTTTTACTTGTTATGTAATACACTGTATATTTTTGTTAAATCTCGTTAATATATTTGTGCCTTGAATCACTTGTAGATGGTTGTCATCTAAAGAAATCCATAAAGAAGATATAAATTATTAGAAGAGAAAAATTCCTCGTCTAATGTGTGAAATGCAAAAGTGTCTACCTTAAAAAATTTTCAATGCACAAGAACACTACCTCATACACCAAGTTGAGGAGATTGAATTGTGTGGACCTGTACACACAAGGTCAATGTGGATAGTTGAGAGGCACTTGAAATTTTTAAAGGCTTTGGTTAGACAAAGAGCACATCCTAAGGGTTCTATGGTGGAGGGATATATGGTATACCATACCATGGTATACATTAGTGAATATCTTCATAAGTTTATAGCAAAGATCATTGTAGATCGCATTTGGGATCCCAATTCCATTAACAAATTCAAAGGGGAATACCTGATGGGGAAAGGTAGATTGAGGAAAGTGAAAGGTAATTATAAGATGGTCATGGAGATTAATTGGAATACATTTTATATATGGTTTTTATGTATATTGTACTTATTTAATTTTTAATCTTCAATATACATCAATTATAAATTAAGGTCGTATACTGTGGTATTTAACTAATTATACATTATTTATGAATTTCAAATTTAAGGGAAATTGATTTAGCATATGGTTTAAGAGATAAACTGGTACATATAAATATATTAATCACCCATATTATTTAATTATTTTCAATTATATTGATGTATATATATATATATATATATATATATATATATATATATGTTGAGATTGTTTTCTTTGCATACAATCGGCCAAGAATAAATATGTTTATTAACTGACGATATTGCAATAATTTTTACATGTTTGACATATTGCAGGTGAAACACCACAAGGCTATGTGGTGCAATGGTCGTAAATTTCAAATCAAAATGTTGGATGACATGAAGAAAACTTGTGATTCTAGTATAACTATAGTCTTTCAGTGACTAATGTTTCATCTAGAAGCGACATACATCTAGAAGTCTCAGAAAATCGATACTATGGGATTTTGGATGATATACTTGAGTGTGACTTTAAGTCCTTCAAATTAATTTTGTTCGTCGTCCTATGGTATAGGCTACGATTGAATGAAAATGATCATGAGAGAATTGTTATTGAACATGATAATGGATTTACCATGGTTAATACAAGGTTGATCGAGCAAGCTGGAAATGAGCCACTGTGTTCTTCAAGTCAATGTGAACAAGTATTTTACTCAGAAGTTCAGGGTAAACCAGGTTGGTGATTTGTTATTAGACATGATCCAAGAGGAAGGCTGGTAAAGTATAATGTGGTGGAAGAAGAAGATCCGAAGAACTAGAGATGATGTAGATGATGATCAAGATCAACAATTAGTTAATGATGTCCCTGATGAAGATGCCGAAGAGGAGGAACTAGATCATGATGATGTGGGAGTTAATTTCCATGAAGATGATATCATGTGCAGATGATGACATTATCCGAAACTGATATAGATGATAATGATGATATGACCAATCCTTAGAATGTTGAATGGATGGGATGATATAGACAAAGAGTTGGATGAAGAAGAAGATCAAAGACATTGAAATGTATAAGTTATGCAATTATATTATCTATTTGATATTAATTTCTTGATAGAATTATATTTGACTTATGTGGTTACATAATTAATTCATGATATTTTTAATTTTTATGCCATTACATAATTAATTTAATGATGTACTTTTTAATGTTTTAAAGGTCAAAAAATTAAAACATTTCAATAGTGATGTTAACAACCTTGAAATTAGTGTGTTTTATGTTTCATGTGATCATAAAAGATTAAAAAGTCAGTTGTAGAGGTGGTTGTTCAATGGTTGACATTTAAAGGCCTTTAAAATGCATAAATTGATCATTGTAATGGTTGTTGATGGTTGAGGATTTAAAATACAAGATCTTGACATTTAAAAATCTATGTTTTTCTTCAAAAAAATTGTATTTTTCCTATTATGTAGCACTGTACAGTCACATGTAGCCATATTTTGATGTGAAATCAATTCCAAGTCATGAAAATATGTGTTAGCTTTGATTTGAATCTGATTTGAGGGCTTAAGGTGTTGATTTGAGTTAGAAAGCTTCATTTCTTTGCATACAGCCCGGTTACCCTGTTTTGAGGGTTTTGTAGTCCAAACATGATATAAAGGGGCTCTTACACTTTTTATGATTACTGTAGCTTGTGTAAGATGCCCCATGGATACTGTTGTAATTGTAGGATGCATGAATAGGGCGTAGGATGAGAAATAAAGAAGGTATAGCTGTTGTCCTCAAGAGTTTTGTGAAGAAAAGTATGTGAAATGAGAGGTTCAAGCCTAGGTTTCAACAAAACATGTATGGGAGATCTAATTTTATGAATTTTTATCCATGTATAGACCTAATGGGTTGTTTCTTAACACTGAATATAAATGATATACATACACACACACACGCACATATATATATATATATATATATATATATATATGTATATGTATGTATGTATGTATGTATGTATGTATGTATGTATGTACATGTATATGTATTTTTAAATGTAAATGTAAATAAAATTATTGGTTTCTCTCCTACAACAATAAATGCAACATATCATTAAAGAAATCTATATCTATCTATATAAATGTATTTCTAAATGCAAGTGTAAATGCAAAGAGCATATGGTTTTGTAGTGCTATAGATACAACATATCCATAAATTAATGTAATTGAAATTCTAAATTCTTCAACACATATAATATGAAATCGATCAAACTATTAAACTACATGAGAAATAAATGAAAACAGTAAATGCATATGTATGTTTATTTGTAAATGTAAGTGTAAAATAAATAAGAATAATGAAAATTATAAAAGAATACAAGGAAAGGTTTAGAGTTTAGAGTGGGAGAGAGAGATGGAGGGTAGAGGGTTTAAGGGTTTAGAGTTTAAGGGTTAATGGTTTAGGGTTTAGGGTTAAAGGTAGAGGGTGTTGGTTTTTTTTTACATTGTAACCAGGTTGGTCTTCTAATCTACCTATGGGATTTCCAATTCCAATCAAGAGGCTCGAAGGACTGGACCAATGACGAGGACTTTAAAAAGCCTCCTACACTGGGCTCTGCAAGACCTGGGAGGGGTGATCCATTAATGTGTTTACAACCTCTGCACCATTATCATAAACAACATTAACACATAATAGATGATCTCATTGAATAGCTCAACACAATAGGATAATATCGAATAAAATTGGTTGTTCACCGATAATATCAACTATGTGGAGCATGAGATAACTACAACACAATCCATAGTAAAATATAGTCATTAATTTGCAATTTGTAGCAAGCTCTAGGAAAAGACAAACAATTATTGAACTACACAAATAAGTACAACTTAGATCAGTGCCATATATCCATTGCAGGAGTCAAATTCATAAGCATCTAAAGGTTTATGACAAATTTAATACATAACATATAACTTATAAGATCCTTGAAAATATTGCATTACAATTTCATTAATATGCATTCTCACCCAATACTACTTATCAAATCCTTATACAGAACATAATTGCCTATAATCCCATTCAAGCATTTTAATTAATTCCTTGAATTAAAGCTAAAATAAAGATTATACACACCATAATAGTGAGATGAATGAAACAACCCTTAGTCATCTTATTCAAAATTTGGATATGCATGTACAGTGGAGAGACATGAGTTTGAATTTATCATTTCAACTCAAATTCTAGTACTATTATACAACATTAAATCCCCATGAATTCAAAACCAATTACAGAATAACTCAGAACCTAAATTGTATTTCTCTCTAAACCCATTGGACTTTACAATTTGCTCTGCAACTTCACCTAGACTTGACCAAAATTATCTAACTTGCTAACCCATACTTCTAGCCTTGAAATCCTTCTTATGAAAAATGAAGGAACAAACAAGCATCAGGCCAGAAAGTACACATGTCACCAGCCAAATGAAGCATCTAGTGATATTCCAAAAAAATTTACAATAGCCATCACCCTAGAGAATATTCTTGTTCATCATGTCAGCTGAGGAAAATTGAGGCAACAACAAAAAACCACAAGAAACCCATGCCGAGACCACCATCAAAGCAAAACCAAAGGCCATTGTAACTGCGGAATCTGATTTACCACCCATTAATAATTCATTATTTTATTCCTCCTTAGTCAAATATTTATCTACCCACCTCTGATATTCTTCATCAGTCGGCCAATCAAAATTAATTACCTCATTCACCTTGGCATTATAAGGTGTGTATTTTACTGCTACCTGATTTGCATCTCTTTCAAAAGATTCAAAAAATGAGCTGGTACTAATGATTTTATCCATACAACTCACCAACAAGTCATAATTTGAGTCATCACAAATTAATTTAATTTGATCATTGATGACCTTAGCTGCCTGACCCTGCCACTGCTGGAATGACCTAATTTTACCCTACTCATCAATTATATCAGGTAACAATGTCTTACCCCAATCATTGAAATTCTTCACCAACTCCCTAATCTTCCTACTCAAGTCATCTGGTAAGGTCTGAAAACCTTGCAATTATTTTACTAACACATGAGTAGGCTTTAATGATTGGGACATATTGTTTGTATCAAACCTTGAGGCCTTATACATGACATCTAGATCACTGGCCCTAGGGATCCAATTTTCAATCAATAGTATCACTACCTCCTGATCCCTATCAATATTCTTTATTGCATCTAATAGCAAAGAATATAAAGAATGTATAGATAGAAATTTATTATCAACCTTTTTCATTCAAATTCCTTAAAACAATAGTAACAATCTCTTTTTGCTTTGAAAGAGATCCCTCCTCACTTACCCTCAAAGATGTCTGTAACTCATCAATTCTTTGCAAGATCTGCTTCTTTGTAGGATCAACAGAGCACTATGTTTCTTCATCAATTTCCTCTAGAGAAGGGGTGAAGGAAAGATTCTGACTGGGAGACCCTGGTGTGGAAACAATTGGAGAAGCAAGAGGCATTGACCCTATTGTGGAAGGTAATGTACTGGTCCCTGGAGCACTTGATGTCTCCCCAATCTGTCTATACCTAAACCTTTCCACCTCAATTTGCAACTCAACATTCCTCTATTGCATCTTGTTGTATTCTTCAATCAAAAGGTTATACTTCTCCATTAAGCTTTTATTTTTAGCCTCCTCCCTTTCAGCAGTCTTTTGGGCCAATTTGGCCACATTCATAGTTAAACTAATGGCCTCGGTGGTTGAGGTCTCTAAATCTCTCTTTATTATTAATCCCCCTCTAAATTTTGGATTAATGTCAGTAATATTTGGCTTGCTCCCTTGTGGGGCCAATTCCTAAATTTCCAAGGTTTCATACTCTTCACTGAAAGTAGAATCTTAAAGTGTTTCCTTGACTTCTTCTTCAGATTCTTGCAAGGGATGCTTGGACTTCATAATAGCATTAAAGGCCACTGCATCTGCAATGTCCAATTCAGGAAGAATCAATACACCAACCTGACTCACCAATTTTTTTCCTTCCTCAGGAGTGATGTTCTTAAATTCTTCCATTAATTCAGCTTTCACTTCCTCATCATTCTCCTAGTTTGACCTGTCAGGTCTTAGTTCTCTTCTCTCCCTACATTTATTTTGACATTCTTCAAACTTCATCCTCCATACCAATTGCAAGAATACATGAGTCTTTACAAATGCATTGTCGTCTAGAAACTCCTTACATGCTTTCATTCTTGCATCTTGTACACTTTTTCCTTTCATATCTAAATTAGATAAAACCAATTCAGCTGGCCTAGGAGGGGAAGGCATACAAACCTGCATGTCCTGATCAGTAACAATAATTTCATCCATCAAACTCTCCTGTGGTTGATTAGTTCTTTTCCTTTTAGGGCTTGGCTCAGATGGTGGTGATGAGGGACTATCTTATGGTGATGACTCTAAATCAATGATCTTAATTTCCCCAGGCACTTTGAATTTTGGACATGGTTGTGAAGGAAACTTCATAATTTGCTTCCCCTTTCTATCCACTTATTCCTCATCACTGCTGCTATCCTTTTTTCTCCTATAAATGGGCCACTTTTCTGTAGGCTGGTATGTTGGCCTTGTTTCAAATGCTCTAGCACCTTGTTCTTGTACACCCAGACTCAGCTCTAAGTTTACTTTTTTGGTTTTCAAAGTTCCCATAATCTCTTTGAAGTTCTCCATCACAAAATCAATTTTCTTATGGTGGGGACTGAACTCCAACAATGGATCATATTTTGGATCCATTTTGTGCACAATATCTAATAGCTTATCATAAGATATCCATTTCTCCTTGTTCAACTCCTACTTAGTTATTTCAAACTCATTTCTGATTAGGTCCTTAGGAAATTTGAACTCATGCACAAACTTTCCAGCCTTTATTCTTTGTCTAAAAAGGGTGAAGAAACCCTCAAGGTCATGTTGCCGCTTTGGACCACATCTCAAATGATAATCCTCAAAGAATTTCTCAAAGTGCACCCAAACTCCTTTTGAAAAGGTAAAATCATATACCATTGTATAATCAAGGAAAAATGCTCCCTTAACCCTCCTTGTGAGGTTGTCATCATGGATGCAACCTATCTGCCACATAACTTCTGCAAACCCCATTCTTGGTGGCACATTGTATGGCAGTATATGAGGGGCTCCTTGAAAACCATATACCCTCAAAACAGTGCTGACTAGGTATGGGATAATGTCACCCCAGTTATGGTTGACTTTTAATTCTGGCTTCCACCCCTTTGGCGTGAGGAAATCATGTAATTCCTCAGAAATCTTAGGTACATTCACCATCAATCTAGCCTTCAATCTAGAAGAAAAACAATTATCAAATCACACATAACTAGTGCTTTCCTTATTACAAGATAAATCTACAGCCCATATCTGTATTGGCAATCTTTCTCCATCAACCGATTGCCTTAGTTTCATCTTCTCAGAGAAGAAGTCAGCATTCTTGAATAAAAACATATGCATGAGCATAGAATACCAAAATAATTGAGTGTTGATATCATTTTTTTGCAACTTTGACATCCCCTCATGTATCCTCTCATCCAAGAAAGAAGCAAAGTCATATGTGACAGAGAAGTTAGGGTGTTGTATTTTCACCCCCATGAACATGTATGCAATGGGCATCACTGCACCAGGACTGAAACCCAAAATCTGACACAATGAATAAAAAGTGGCAAGGAAATGATTTGCAAAACAATTTAATCTGAAAAATTCCTGGTCACTAGGGCTGATATGAAATCTTTAACCTCCTGCCCTAGCCAAACGAGGTGGAAGCAATTTATCTCTAAAAAGAGTCTTCAACTTTGCATATTCCTACTTCATTTCCTCAAGGTTGATAGGCACCAAGTCCTCACTCGGTTCACTCAATTCAAAAATCTATTGAATATCATCTTTGTTAATGCTTAACAAAACCTTTCCATCATTATCCCTAATTACCCGTGTGATAGGGTCATATCTTGCAGCTACTGCCCTAAGTAGGTCTACATCAGGGAAAACATTCGGTACCACCAACTTCCCCATATCATACATCCATCCATTTGAAAAAGGGTGAGGAAAATTTCTTTGTCCATACCACAATCTGAACATTTCTAAACCCGTGAGAGGAACCCTAGCATCAACTATGTTGGAACAATTGTATACTAACCCCTCCCCTAGGATTTTCCCTTGCATCAGAACCAATCCCTTCTTTCTATCATTCGTTGACAAGGGAAATTGATCCAAGAAATCATCATACAGGTTTCTTTTTAAATATTCAATTTGGCCAAAATGTTGCTTGGGTGGTCCATCTCGAACAAACTAGGGCTTCTTATAACTTCACACTTCAAATAGCTAGGACTAACCAAAGATATGAAATTACAAAACAAAATATTGAAATTTCTCACAATTTAAATAAAATATAGCCCTAAAACGTTTATCAACAAGCCCTATGATAAGTACAACAAATATTTTCCTTCATTCAAGCACAGAGTGACTGGGAAACACACAAATTAACTCATGGCTCTTTTCGCAAAAATCCCAAATTCTAGCTGTCAGGGTTCACAACCTTGCTTTCGGCTCTGAAACTGCTTCACAAAATACCTAAATACTTTGTGACACACATAAAGCAGGGGAATTGATTTTATTTTGATCAAATTCTGCTATTAAATGTCTCATTTTCCATTAAAGCTCACTGCACGTTGCACAAACGGTTCCAACCATATTTGATGCAGATTTAAAATTCGAGCTACAGATCCTTCATTTTGATCAAATCATCGACGACTACCTTCAAAATAGGCTGACACAATCGCCAACATGGCCATAAGGGGCCCACCATACCATACGCTACGAAGGAAGTCCATGTGGCGGTTTCCTGCGATTTCATAATCAGTAAAATCCTGCAACTTCGGATCACGCGATGGCGGGCAATCGTAGATCTTGAGCATCAATGATCTTGTTCCTTCAACACAGTCATCGACCCTATCATTAACCCTTGAGTAGCTTTTCCATCAAGATTATAATACATCCATTGATTTGAATCAGGTGCATCTCAAGAGCACTTTAGTAACCCACCTTTTAATGTATTTAAGGCCGGATTAATGTTCCACGGTATTTCCTTTATTCTTTCAGCTTCATCAGATGGGACACGTGGCAACCGCACGTGATATCACGATCAACCAAAGCACTATGGTGGGGCCATCACGGGATGGTGGGGAAGACTGAGATCAAATGTATTTGATCAGCAGTCGCACAATTTCATCCCCCAGAAGGACACATGGCGCCTGCCCGCGATATCACAAACAGTAAAAATCCTGTAGCTTTTGATCACGCGATGGCGGGAAACCGTTCATATCTAAAGGAAATTTGATCAACGATAGCGCAAGTTCGATCCCTTTTGCAAAATAAAACATTCATTAAAAAGTACAAGAGGACATCACTAGGCCAACGGTAAACAACGACATAAGTTATTTTTTAAAAGATGAAACACGAGGTCAATCGAAACTTAGGAAATAAAACCCTACAGAGGAAATAAAGTATTAAAATCAAAGTTGGATTTTAATTTTAATCTGGTGATGTAAGCCTAAGCGATTAACCCTAGTGGTCATGTCGTCAACGGCTTATCCAAAGCCTTTCATTAAATACTAATCATGCAATGTGTAGGTTTTTCAGATTCGAAGATATGGGAGAAGATCTCGATCGTACCCCACCAACTCACAGACCTAAGGTTTCACCCTATTATTTGGTGCGAGGCCAGCAAAAGGTAGATGCATGTCCTGTATGGAATGTGGGGCCCAATCTCCAGTACTGAGCTCATAACCCATGGTTTTAGATCGACAACCAAGATCAAAATCTAATTTAAATCTCTGTCATTCCCCGCTAGCACGCAAGAGGAAGATGAAGGTTGGTTAAAATTCGCAAGGTCAACGAGATTGCGATGTGTAGCTCCAGCCATCTAGTTTGCAAAGTGCATAGGACTTTCCGACATGGTAGTTGGTTTCTGAGATGGATTATTGTTATTGGTCATGAGGAAGGTCAACGATGCTTTGTTGGATGTCAAACCGGGTTAGTCAAAGATAAATTGTTTGATCTGCCAACTCTTCAGGAGATCAGTGGGTAGTATTCAAAGTTGGAAAACGGCACATGGTGGTCATTTTATCATACAACTGGTGAAGCATTAATGAATTATTCCTTTCTTGTGTAGTCATGTCGATCTCAATCTGTGTGAAGATGTTGTTCGCAATCATGAAGGGTGATCTACAGATTCTCATGCAGCTCAAGTTAAACGGTGACAGTATATATGCCACCAAATTGTCATGTTTGCACATGAATTTTTAGTAAGCATTGATGATGGTTTCCATTACCTCACACAATAAATACAAGAGGAATTAACTGATAATTGTGTCATTCTTGTAGCAGTTAGAGCACTTTCTAGGCTAAGTCTAAACAAGTTTGAGTGCTTTTCTTACAAGAGAAAATGAGTAAGTCAGTAAGGAGGTATATTCATTTGAGCTCACAAAAGCTCAGTCATACTATTCAAGAAGGTGCTTTGGTTGAGAAGCCCAGGCTTGTACCCACTAGATGTAGTAGAAGGTTGCAATTTCAAGATGTTGTTGTGCAACTGGTAGATGACAAAGGCAAGCAGTCGATGTGCTCTATTACTAGTGTCGGTAGGAAAATAAGGTATGGGAATGGCTCCTTTGGATGCCAACACTCACCCATTGACCTTACAAGCAACACTTTTGATGGTGTAACCGAGACTAACTCCGACTACTGTGGGTATTTACCTCACTTATATCACGGTCTGCCCTCTGATGAGGAAGTGATATCTGTGGTGCCATTGGCAGTTAAAACCCTAGGTAGACAGACTAGAACCGTATTGGGCAAGGACAAGAAAGAAGAGGAGGCTGAGGTTTCCTCTCCTCCTCTAGCAACAACTAGAAGCGGGCGTGTATACCAGGGTCTGAGTGTTGGTAAGGGTAGGGTGGCAGGTAAATAAGAAGTTGTGTGGGATGTAAAAAATTTTGTTGATGATGTTGTTGTTGGTGGTGGTGTTGGTTGTGCGTGTGTGGGAACATTTTGATGTCGATTGTGTGCCTTCATGGAAATTTGGTTGCCTAGTTTCTTTGCATGGATAGCGACAAAGGGGATTTTGATGACAATTTATGTTCCCTTTTCTGATGGTAGTTACAACTTTAGCTTTCCCTAGTTGCACTACGTTTTGCATATTCAACGTGTGGGAAGTTTTGAAATGAAAGTCAAATGCAATGGAGATTTTGTTCAAATGAAAATTTGTGGTGAAATTACATTTGAGCCTGAAGCTTGTTGCCCTCTTTTCATATAAAATGGAATTCAAGGCTCATTTGTAGGGAGAGAACTGATGAAAGCTCTAGCTAGGTTTTGAGTTGAATATATGGGTAGAAAGATAGGAATAGAATAGATAACCTGTTTTGAGTTTTGGATGAATATATGAAAATTATCCTAAATTGTATGCAGATATGACTTATAAGCATGAATAAATGTATAATTCTAATATATTTTCTCTCCTTATGTGGATTTGAGTGAATTTTGAATGAAATGTTAATGATGTTGTCATTCTTCTTTTGAGAATTTTTTCAATTGTGTGTCTATTTTTTTTTTGCTTTGATTCAAGAAAATCAATTAAATTCTTAAATGGAGTCATAAGTTTACAATTATTTACAAAGGATTTGATAAGTAGTAATATATCAGAGAATTGAGCTCCATAATGCAAGGTATTATATGAGTAGTCCATTTTATTAAATTCTTGGGTCATTTCTGCTAACGGTAAAGGGTAACTATATATTTAACTAACGAAGAATAAATGAATAATATGTAAATGGCTCACTCACTCACTCCCTCTATCTCTCTCCCCTTAACCCTAAACCCTTAAACCCTCTACCCTCTACCCTTAAGCCTCCCTTCCTCTATCTCTCTCTCTCAAGTCTGTCCCTCCTAGCACCACTCCCTCTCTGAGGTCTCTCTCACTCACTCACTCACTCACTCTATCTCAAGTATCTCCCTCCTACCCCTTCTCCCTCTGTTAGGTCTTTCTCTCACTCACTTACTCCCCTCTGCCCATAACCCTTAAACCCTCTACCCTCTACCCTCTCTCTCTCTCAAGTCTCTCCCTCTCTCAAGTCTCTCTCTCTCACTCACTCTCTCTATCCCTCTCCCCTCTACCCTTAACCCTAAACCTTATAACCCTTAACCCTTAAACTCTAAACCCTTAAACCCTTAACCCTTAAACTCTAAACCCTTAATATTCGATGTGTATTAAAACATTATAAAAGTATAAATTTTTGGAGTTCTATTAGGAATTGAATGATAAATGACAATGAATGGGAAAATCTAATGCACTTTAATATTTTCAACTAAAAAGTTAGAGTTCAATTAGGATTAGTGTTCACTTAGGGTTAGGTTTAGGGTTGAATTAATGTTCAATTTGGGTTAGGATTGAGGATGAGGTTGGGGTTTAATTAAGGTTATGAATTCAATAAGAGTTCAAATACGGTCAAGGTTAAGATTAGGGTTGGGGTTAAGGTTCAATTAGGATAAGAATTAGTGTTAGGGTTAGGATTAGAGTTCAACTTTAGTTCACACTTAGGGTTATGGTACAATTAGGACTAGTGTTCAATAAATGTTCAATTAGGGTTAATACTTAATTAAGGTTAGTTTTAAATTTTAATTAGGGTTTGGGTTAGGGTTGGGATTATGAATCAAGTAGGTTTGGGTGAGGGTTTGATTAGAGTTAGGTTTAGGGTTTAGTTAGAGTTAGGGTTAGGGTTAGGGGTAGAATTCAATTATGCTTAGTGGTCAATTACAATTAGATTTAGTGTTCAATTAGGGTAAGGGTTAGAGTTCAAATAGGGTTAGGGTTTAACTAGGGTTAGGATTAGAATAGAATAAAGTTTTGTGTTTAATTATGATATCTAGAATTTAGTATAATTTTAGAAAATGAAATGATTTGGACACAGAAAAAAAATAGAAAAGTTGATTTTATATAGATCTTATTTCTTAATTTATTCTAAAATTCTAATTAATAATTTTTTAATTAATTTAAAATGAATATTTAATTTAATTTAATTTAATTGTATTAGATAATTAGTAAAACTAAATAGATAATAAATATTTTATGGATCTTTTAAAAATTAGAATTTAGTTTAATTTTATTTGTAATGTCAAATATTAAATTTTAGATTGAAATACTTAATTTATTTTAAAATATTTATAATTAATGTTGAATTTATAAACTAGTATTAAGACATTAATAAATATAACCCTAATAATATGTTATTAGTGTTGAAAAATGAGGTGTTTTCTTAGCTTAATACTCTGTAAAACTTTAATATTGTTGATCTAAGTAAGCTCTTTCTTTGTTACATATATTCTTTGTGGGTGATTATCTTCATTAATTCATTTTATTGTTGTAGAATGAAGAGAGAAGTTGATAGAATAACTAGACATGATATTAGAAAGATCACACAAGATATAACATGGAGAAACCCTTTCGGGAAAAAACTCAACCAAGAATTATTCTATTATTCAATCTCTGAATTACAATAGCTCCAATTCTTGCTTGAGAATGCTTCTTTTGTCTTTGTCAATCTTCTTCACACCTGCAATAAAAAACTCTCACAACTCTATTCAACTTGCTTGAGATAAATAGGCTTTAATTAGCTTTGTAAACTCAACATGAGTTACAATTACAATGCACAAGCCCTATCCCTAAAAGGTACACCATATCTCATGCAAATAGGGTTATCTCATGAAGAACAATGCTAAAACATGTGCTTCATCCATTTGGGCTTCCCAAAATAAACTTACAACTCAACCTTCATTATGTTGATAATTCCAAAGCTCTTCCTCAAATTTGGCACCCTTAAGTAATCCTACTTAACTGAGCCTTCAGAAATATGTTATCATGCATGAGAGGTAAATCTAAGAAAACATCTTGGGTGCCCAAGTTGGCTCCAAGTGATTTCTATTTAACTGAAACATTTACTCAACACCATTCATGCAAGAATGGTCATCCCCTGTTAACTGGAGGTAGTCTGTGTTATCTATCATACAACTCAATGTTATTACCCATGCATTCCAATTTAACTGATGCTAACTACATGCAACTCAAAATAACCAACATGCATGCAACATGCACTTGCATGCAACTAAAGATAATTGAACCATAACTAAACTAAACTAAACTAAACTGATTCTGAACTGAACTGAACTGAACTGATCTAAACTGAACTGGACTGAACTGAGCTTCAAACATGCAAACATCAAATCCTAACTCCTAGGATCTTTACATGCATTCATAAGTGTTAACTATTACTCTATATAGTTAATTGAACACAAGGTGAGTGTCACCTTACCATGTGTGCACCCACATGTTCCTATTATTTAGGAATAACTACAAATGTCAATTTCATGATTTATTTCATCCAAATAATTAATCTCATCCTAATCTTAGTGTTGTTGAACACATTCCAAGAACTTAGGAGATACATTAAATAATTAATGTTTAGGATTTGCAATTAAATGGCATCCTATTTCCAACAATTAGGATTAGGGTTGGTGTTAGTATTAAATTAGGGTTAGAATTATGGCTCAATTGTGTTAGGGTTTAATTAGGGTTAGTGCTCATTAAGGGTAGGGGTTTAAATATGATTCAATTGGGGTTAGGGTTCAATTAGGGCTAGGATTTAGATGGGCTTAGGGTTAGGGTTAGACATAGTGTTTAATTAGTCTTGAGTTAAAAATAGGGTTCAATTACCTAGGCTTAGGGTTAAAATTATGCTTCAATTAGGATTAGGGTTCAATTAAAGCTATGATTATATTTTAATTAGGGTTATGATTCAATTATGGTTAGGGTTTTGGTAAATTATAATTATCTCACATATATGAGTTTGGGGTTAGAGCTAGGATCTTGATTTAATTAAGCTCGGCCTTAAGGTTAAGGTTAGGGTTTAATTAAGCTCAAGGTTAGGGTTAAGGTTAAGGTTGGGGTTTGATTAGGGTTATAATTAGAGTTAAGGTTGTCATGAGAACTATGGTTAGTGTTAAACTAAGGATTATGAATAGCATTAGAATTATGGTTAGGGTTAGAATTATAATTAAGATTATAATTAGGGTTAGAATGAGAAGGGTTAGGATTATAATTATAGATAGACTTAGGGTTGGGATTAACATTAGGGTTAAGGTTAGGTTAGGTTTACCATTTAATTAGAGTTGGGGTTCTAGGATAAAGCTTGGGTTCAATGATAGGGTTAGGGTTGGGGTTAGAGTTAAAGTTCAATTACAAATAGGGTTAGGGTTCAATTAGGTTTAAGGTTAAGGTTAGATTAGGGTTATGATTCAATCTCACAATAATTCTCACTCTAACTCTAACCCTAAACTTAATCGTAAAACTAACACTAACACTATTTTTAACCCCAACCCTAACTAAATATACATCTAACCCTAACCTTAATTCTATAACTAAAAGTAATTCTAATCTTGTCTTTCATGTTGTGCTGCAAATTCTACTAGCATATATATATTATTTATTAATATATATAAAATACGCCAAGAGATATCTTTGTCGAGGCACCTATCTTATAATAGTACAATAGACACATCAAAAGGATATCTCTCGGATATTTTATATATATTATTAATAAATAATATATATGCTAGTAAGTATTTAATAAATTAAATAAAATAAATATATCATTTTTTTACAATATAATTAATAAAATAATTAAAAATGAATGAATATTATTTTAAAATTATTATATATATAAAAAAAAATCATTAATAATTATTTCATTTTATTTCACAATTATTTTATTAATTGTACTTTAAAAGTGATATATTTATTTTATTTTATATATATTAAGTATGAAACATTTTTTTATCCTTTAAAAGTATTTTTATTACATATATTTTAAAACTTGATATATTATTATATTTGTTTTATTATATGTATATATCAATTTTTTTAGTATAAGAATTATTTTATCAATCATATTTTAAAAATTGATATTTTTATTTTATTTTATTTAGTAAATGTATATAACAAAATATGAAATAGTTATTTCAAAATTATTTTATTAATTATATTTAAAGTAATTCAAAGTAAAACAAAATTATTTTTTAAAGAACAAAAATTTATTCTATATTTTTAAGAATTTAAATATATAATAGTTTTTAAAAGTTTTTAAAAGTAGAGAATAATTTTTTAAAGAAAAAAAATTATATTGAACATACTAAGGAAGTATGCAGCAACTAATTAATGAAATGTACATTAACTGACACTAACAATTGTTAACAAAAGTGTGGCAGGCATAAGCCATGCGGATGCCCATGCCTTTTTTTAGGCTGGGTAGCCATTGCCCCACCATACTACTCATTTCCAAGGAGATCAACGTGGTGCCCGCCCATGATATCGCAATCAATAAAGAACTTGCAACTTTTGATCATGCGATGGCGGGCAACCGTGGATCTCAACCATCAACAATCCTATTCATTCAACATAGTCGACAGCCTTGTTATTAACCATCAAGCACCTTTCTACCCAGATTATAACATCTTCGTTGATTTAAAACACGTGCATCTTATAACTGCTTTAGTAACTAGCGGCATAATGTATTAAAGACTCATCAAAGTATTTATCATTCCTTTGGCTTCACCAGATGAGACACATGGTGCTCGCTTGTGATATTGCAATCAATAAAGACCTCGCAACTTTTGATCACGCCATGGCGGGCAACCGTGGATCTCAACCATTGGAAATCCTATTCGTTCAACACAGTCGCCAGCCTTGTTATTAACCATCAAGCACCTTTCTACCAAGATTATAACATCTCCGTTGATTTAAAACACGTGCATCTTATAACTGCTTTAGTAACCTATGGCATAATGTATTAAAGACGCATCAAAGTATTTATCATTCCTTCGGCTTCACCGGATGAGACACGTGGCACTCGCTCGTGATATCACAATCAATAAAGACCTTGAAAATTTTGATCACGCGATGGCAGGAAACCGTGGATCTCAACCATCAGAAATCATGTTCATTCAACACAGTCACCAGCCTTGTTATTAACCATCGAGCACCTTTCTACCAGGATTATAACATCTTTGTTGATTTAAAACATGTGCATCTTATAACTACTTTAGTAACCCGCGACATAATGTATTAATGATGCATCAAAATATTTATCATTCCTTCGGCTTCACCGGATGAGACACATGGCGCTCGCCTGTGATATCGCAATCAACAAAGATAGTGTGGTGGGGTCATCGTGGGATGGCGGGGAACGGCTGAGATCACACGACGATTGATCTACAGCCATGCGAACTTGTCCCTCTACAAAATAAAAACATTTATTAGGGGAGAGGACCCAATAGTCATGCGGGGTGAAAAATAAAAGCATTTATTAGGGGAGAGGGCACACTCAATCATAATGATAATACCCAGTCTTACCACATATTTATACTATATATTGTAAATAAAAAGTCAAAATGTAAATAAAGAAAAAACCAAATGTTGATAAAAAAAATGGACCCATACTTGAACACATGAGAACCTCTAAATGTTATATGAAAAAAACATAAAATAAATTCATGAAGTGAAATATTGTATTTTTTTGTTTCAAATAAAATATCACAACTCTCCACTATAAGTATATCATTTAAAAAATAAAATTTTCATTTAATAAAATAAGACACTAATTTAAACAAGTATCGTTATCATAGTGAAAAAATATTTTTCTATGTGTACAATAATTGGGGTAGCAATGTACTAGCATTGGATAATTTTAATCTAATAGTTTGTCCTATCACAAATATAAAAGGTGAGCACAATAAATAACATGTATTTTCCCATTAAATGTGAAGGATTTTCAAAAAGTTTTAGTGTTCAACTATTGGTCCATTTTTGTTCAATAGAAGTTGTATTTTAAATCATTATGTGTTGTTTTTATAACAACAAATAGATTTTTTGTGTTCAACTATTAGTCCATATGTGTTGAATATAAAAGGTAGAGATATCAAATATTTATGGTTATCAATAAGTATTTGGTCCACTTAGGTTGTATATTAATTTTAATTTAAATAAAAATATCATATTCTACAAGCAACAAATGATATTTTTTTGGTTCAACTATTGGGGGTTCCATGATTAAGTTTTGGTCAAACCTTTAAAAATTCAAATTTTTGACACTTCTCAAAAGATCTGTCAATGTGGCGAGTTGCATGATGAGTCATGCCTCCAAACCTTTGTTATAGATAAATAAGAGACCATTCTACATTTCAAAAAAAAAATTAAGGTTCTACGATATTTTAGTCAATTGCTACATGTTGAGAAAGTTAGTATGCATGACTACTGGGCCCTCTCCCCTAAAGGAATAAGGGGACATCACTAGGTCAACGACAAACAATGACATAAGTTGTTTTAACGATGGAACACGAGACCAACAAAAGACCTAGGAAAAATAAAGTTAGGCGAAGGAAATAAAACAATAAAACAAAAGGGGGCCTAGCCTAGACGAAGCGATGGGGCTTAAGTCATTTTAAAGCCTTCCCAAAAAGTAACGGCCAAATAGATCCCATCCAAGGTGTAATATAAACACTATGGTTTTACATGAAGACGAAGGTAAAACCCCAACCTTAGGCTTTTTCCAAACACCATAGATGACCAGAGACACAAAGTAGGATAAAATAGAAC
>VDFB02200270.1:0-12743 GCA_007258455.2 Sequoia sempervirens
AAAGAACAGTTGGAAGTGAGAGAAAAGGAAAAAAATACAATGAAGAAATTAAAAAATTCAGACAACAAAAAAAGTGAAATGGAAGAAGAAAATAAAAAATTGAAAAAAATAAGAGAGAAGAAAAATAAAAGAATCGGGAAAAAATTAAAAAGTGACTTGGGAGAGTTCATAAGGAAGAAAAAAATGAAAAGATTGAAAGGGGCCAAGAGACAAAATATTAAAATAAAGAGAATAAATAAAGTTTGGAGAAACACAAAGGCAATTTTCAGCGTACGGCCTTTTAGCTACGAAGACAGAGAAGGAAGAAACAAGGGTCCATACGACATCAATATTAGAGGGAGGGACGTATGGCAGCATGGAAGGTTAAGCACAGAGGAAGAACATAGGAGAAAAGCCAAGGTCGTACGACATTCTCATGATTTCCAAGTCGTACGGCATCCTCAAGTTCTTCAAATCGTATGGCATCCTCGGGTTTTCCAAATTGTACAGCATCCTCAAGTTCTTCAAATCATACGGCGTCCTCAGGTTTTCCAAATCGTACGTAATCCTCAAGTTCTTCAAATCGTACGGATGCCTCAAATTTTCCAAGTCGTACGGCATACTCAAGATCAAATCGTACGTCATCCTCACATCGTACGGAGTTTACAAGTTGCCCAAGCAGTACGGCGTACTCAAAGCATTGTACAGAGTCTACAATTTATTTCAGTCGTACGGCACCTACAAGAGAAACTCAAGACTCCCACCGTACGGCCTCAAGCATTGACGAACGTACGACATTCAACATTTGTTCAATTCGTATGGCCTTCACAGTCAGAGGTTCTCTAGGTCGTACGACATCCACTGCCAGGGTTCAACGTACGGCATGTAAGGAGTTTTCAAATCACGCTAGGCATAACATCAAGTTGTAGCGTATGACTCAGCAAAAGTAAAAACTATGTACGCCCAAATCAGGAGGAGACCGTACGCATCAGACCAAGAAGCACTATACCAAGCCAGAAAGAATGCCACAAGGAGGCCGTACGGATTAAGGAGGTCGTACGTATCAAGGAGAAAGTCGTACATACCAAGCAAATAAAGATTGTACCAAGCATCGACCTGGAGAAAGTAAAGTCTAAGAAAAACAATGCAAAATTTGTATTTTTCAGCTTCATTAGCACTATTCGGAACCTTTGGAAAAGTCATGAAAATGAGGTACGCGATGCAATTTCGGGTGGTTTCAGAAGTGTTAAATTGGTCTTGGCGGCGGGGGCTCTGCCCCTCGACCCCGCCCTGTATCGCGAAAGGGAGCGCACGAGGGGCACTGCCCCCGAACCCCACGAGGGGCACTGCCCCCGAACCCCACGAGGGGCGCTGCCCCTCGACCCCGCTAGGGGCACTGCCCCCAAACCCCCGCAAGGGGCGCTACCCCTTGACCCCACTAGGGGCGTTGCCCCCAGACCCCCATCAAATTTATTGGATTTGTCCATTTGCAATACAGCCAGCCAATGTAGTACAGTTGCAAGAGCAGTTGGCAGCCGCGCAAATGAGAGTGACAACTCTCGAGAAGTTAGTAGAAAGGGATAGAGTAAGGGATAGAGTATTGGGTCAGTTGATAGAGAATGATACCCAGGTGGCCGATGCACGACGACTTTCAACAGAGAGGGGGAATCAATTACACGAAAAGGACGAGGATTTGGCAATTTTTATTTTCAGTCGTTTGGAAGACGACTACTTTGTAGGGGGATGATGTAAGTAGTATATCTTTACTTTGTTGTAGTCGGCCGTAGTCGGCCTTGGTCGTAGTCGGCCAATTGCTAATAAAACAATAGTTAGTGAGAATAATACATGTCATGTACTTTCGGGTAATCAAGTCTCGATTAATGTTAATGTTGCTATGAAACATCGTATCGGTTGGTTATCTAACCACCGCCGAACGTTATATGTAGTCTGTTGGGATAGTCGGGGGATAGTCATGTGCCGATGGTTATACTGATAAGCACTGTTGATACTCTGTGATTGTACATGGTAATATTCCTGATGATGAATAAAGTTTCTATTCTATTATTTTGTTCTATGTTCCCCGCACGCGACTTCGCTTTGCCAGAGTAATGTAATTTGAATACATCTCGCAAAAACGTAAAGCTTTTGCAAGAGATTGTTGTGTAATACTTTCATAATAGAAGATCTTTTCATTGATGGTGAAATTTGTCTTCATTGTGGATAGCTAGCAAGGTTTCTTCATCCCTTTGAATCCAAGTAGCGTAAAATAGTTTAAAGTAGCATTTTCATTTCATGCAAGTAGATAGTAGCTGTGGATGTGTGGCATTAATTAAGGAAACTTCGTTTCATTCCATACCACTAGCGGCTTGCTGACGGCAAGTTCGCCTTGCGTGGTCTATTGGAGCATTTCATAAACTTAATTTCAGTTGTAGCTCATGCCTTGGTATGCGTCGTTTTGACAGTATCTTGATGTTGGGTTGTGACTTGAAAATTACTCGCTATCCCTTTGAAGATTTCACCTACTTTGTGTAAGTTGTCTAGCGTGAGGCGGAACAGAGTTTGGTTGAAGCTGTTAAGATTGATCCCACGTCCCACCTTAGAGTAGAATCTAGAATCTTCCTACCCTTACACTCATTTACTTTCCGTTCATCTTCGGTTAATCTTAGGAAAACGTACTTATTGCTAAATCATCCACGTTGCACAAATCCCTTCCAATCATCCATTTACTATTAATTGCAAGTATCCTGAACAATTGTGTAAGTCCCCTCGTGAAAACAGCAATTCACATCAAACCAATTGAGGGTATTCTAAGTATTTCGGAACCTTGGAGTTGAACGTGCGAACTTTCTTGCAATCTTAGCGCACAGAATACTTTGATCAAGAGAGAATGGAGTAGCCCTCGGACAACTTCGTTCTGCTGATTGGTGCAGTCACGAAAATCACATCAACAAGACCCAAGACCTTCTTTTATAACTGTGTGAAGACTCTCCAGAAGCTTCTAGAAACCCTAACTTTTCAAATTTGAAATATCTCCTTTTCCCTCCAAAGATGGCGTCCCTTTTCCTCAAGATAAATTTAACATTAATTTAGAAATAACCTCCTCCACAAGATGGGCGTCCATTTTCAAGTATTGATTTTTGAACCTTAAAAAAATAATGAAATATCTCCATGAGGCGCCACCCCTCAAAGCCCCCCTTTTAAGAACAACTTAAAGTTGTTTCACTAGGCTAAGGGGTCACAATATAACTTTAAAATATAACATTTTTAAATCAACCTGATTTATCTCACCAAAAAATGCTTCCCAAGGTCGAGATTGATCAAACCAACTGGATTGACTGAAGATGAGACCCAACCGTGCCGAAGCCAACAGGACCACTGCCAGAAATATAATTTACTAAAAATAGTAAATTCATGAAGGTGCTCGGAATGCCAAGAAAATCACATCACTGCGAAGCTCACGGAAAACCCAGAAGGAAACCACAGTTCAATCACCAATTCACGAGCAAATAGCAACCTCCAACCATGAAACCCTAATTTCACCCTCGAGTAGCCTACGGGTCTCCAGAATAGGCCAATGGTTAACAGAAAAGGTCATGCTCGAGAAGGGGACATTACAATCAACCATTTGTGAGAGCATTACTGATGCAATACAAAGGGAAGAAAACAAACTTACTCAATCTCATTTGTTAAAAACTCAAAACATTCGTAGGTTATTCATTCATCTTTTCAACTTGTACTCATCCCTCAAGGCTCATAAGCCATCAAAACATCAACATCACATCACAATTAGGGTCCCAATCTTATATCAAACCCTCAACCATCTTAGGAAACATAAAATCATCAGATTAAGCCAACAAACCAGTAACTAATGGCTCTTCTTCTCCAATTTCCTTTCAACGCATACAATGACACCTTTTGATCAATAACACAAACTTGAACTTATAAGGCACAACCCATTAAACCAACACTTGAGGCATCTTCATTAGGAATAACTCGACATGAATAAATTCAATCCAAACCCCAAGAACACTGACTTGATGTTTTAGTTATAGTTCCTTCATTAACCTGCCTTATCTCTAGTAGGTCTGCCACAAGGTCTGTCAGAGCTTTTCTTCCAAACTACACAATGAAAACCCAAACAAACTATATTTTTAGACATCCATTAATCTTGTTTAAAACATGTTACGAAATGAGGTATAGGTCTTTTGGAGTAAGTGCTTGAAAAACTGCTGTCTCAGACTGTGTTTAGGCCTAATTAGGTCTTCACTCCAATGGGGTTTATTGAATATAATAGCTCCAAAACCAATTTCTCCTATCTAACACTTGGAACGTGTTAATTTAGACCTTCTCAAGCTTTAAAAAACGCCAAAAGTCTATTTACCAAGATATTTATACAACCCTTAAATCTTTGCTCTCTTGCTGCCCTGTTTCTGGACTGAGACATAGAATACAGTCAGAAATTATGATCCCACTCACTTTACCCGTAACCTTTTGCTCCAAAGCCTTTAGAACATGGAAGAATATTTGCGAAAGAGTGTCCTTACTGAAAATCAAGAGATTTCAATGTTAAAAACGAGAGAAGCATAATATTTCATGTCTCTGTTTACCCTAGGACAGGATTTCACTAGTTTTTACAAAAATAACAATATCTAATTCAAAACACCACCAATCTGCATGAAACAAAAACCAAAAGGAAGGTGATTGATTCTTCTACCGCTTACAAACAATTAGACACCATTTCTTGTCTGTACAAGTCCGTACACTGCAAAAATAGAGATTTTCTGAAGAAATATGCAAGAAACAGTGATTTTATTCATCTAAACTCTTGCCCTCAATCACCCACGAATTACAAAATGGTTCCAAAGCCTTTTTAAAGGCATTACATCATGACTTTTGAACTTCCAACTACCTCCAACCGCCTAAAACTGTGAGTGACCTTTCACATTCCTTGTTACATCATTTTTTTGCATATTGACAATTTTTGCAATTTTTGGACAACTTTTGCATTTACTCAAATTTTGACACCAAACTTAAAACTTGACCTCCTAAGGACTTTAATACATTGAAAATGACTTGAATGACCCTTGGGAAATGTGAAACAACATAATTTCAATCAAAATGAAATCATGTCAATTTCAAGGTGCTCCTCCACCAATTATGTAGAAATAACCATTTGCTGCAATAATAATCTCCATATCCGCCTCCAGATGCCAATTCTTATGGGCCCAAGATTCCTAAAAAGGAAAAGAAACCCTGATACCCATGAATTTGCAGATCAACGCATGCTCAGCCAAATACAACACATCTTCAACAATCACATCCATGTTAATTACCACAATTGGATGATCATTGCTTCACTCCAACCAACCAATTGAATGAGGCCAAACATCTTTCCTTTGAGTTGATCTAACGTCTGAAGTTGATGCAACAGGAAATGCATGGCATTAGCATGGTCGGATGATGAACTGAGCTGACCCAGATTGAGCATATTTGCAAACCCTAACTGTTGGGTTTGGGCCTCCAAAACCCCAGGCGCCTATCTTCTCTTAGGGTGCCCAAGTTCTCCAGACTTAGAATATTTTCTGATGATTTCATGATTTGCATTCTACTTCTTGGTTGAGACCTCTCCATTTGATCTCGAATTCTGGATGACTGATTGATCGGATGACCACGCCGATGGACTCACTACGAAGCTAAGAAGATTCTGAGCAACATTGTCCAAGAGCATCAAACCTTAATTCCATTGTCTGACCTCCTGAAAAGTTGGGCACCTCTCTCCTTCTGGGGCGGCCATGGCCGGCAGACTTAGTTTTTATTTTGCAATTTTCAACTCTTTCGTTGTTTCACGTGCTTGCCATTGCCTCTACCGCCGGAGACTGAAAAATTTTCTATGGCATGAGTGTTTGGGTGCCTAGACTGAGCTGGGGCGCTGAACTCTCCAGTGTTAGCCAAAATTTTGTATTTTTTAACTTTCATAGCACCCCTTCTCCATTCTTCGTTTTGCGTTCACGTTCTTCGTTTCTCATCTTCTGTTCAGTGCTTGAATGTTTGAATCCAACACTTGGCAGTTGAGTAACCTCCATTAATGGCCTTGGAGCTCCTGAAAAAGCTTCTGAAAAAGCAGAATAGACCCACTAGGGAAAAACTGATCTTTTTACGATTCTGGCTGGATCAACCTGATGAGGAAGTATTTTCGACCAATCAAAATCAATTTGAGCCCTAAAAGACAAATTTTCTATTTTTAAAAAGTTTTGCCAACATCCATTTGGGAAGAAACCCAGAAAAACCAAGAAAAAAAGGTTCTATTTTTAGAAAGTTTCTAAAAATATAATTTTTCCTAAAATTTAGGGCCGAAAAACTGAGATCTGGGTTTTGTAGACTAGGTCGCTTTGAGCAGACCCAAATTGTCAGATTTGGACAATTTTGAGTTTTTGACCCACATGCATGACATGCAAGTTTCAATTTTCTGGCTTTTTGATAGTTATTACACAAGACTTTGACCATTTCTTCAAAATGCCTAAGTGTAGCAAAAAAATTAATTTGGGGTACAACATACTCAACATCAATAATTATGCACATGAGAAGAACACAATAGGACAATATTTACGTGGAAACCCTTACGGGAGAAAACCACGGAACAATATTACTTATATGTAAAATCTTCTTCCAACTTTGTAGGCACCAACCCACAGGAGATGCCAACCCCCTCAATTCGTAGGCAACAACCTATTGGAGGCACCAACCCTCTCAACTAAGCACCAACTTAGCGAGAGACACTAATCTCTCCTTAAGGAAGCACCAACTTCCAAAACAAAACTAGGTTTTGTTGATGTGATTTTTGTGATTGCATCAATCAGCAGAATAAAGTCACCAACGGCTACTCCATTCTCTCTTGATCAAAGTATTCTGTACGCTAAGATTGCGAGAGAGATCGTATGTTCAACTCCAAGGTTCCTTCAATGCAATGCAATACACTCAGTTGGTTCGTTGTGATATGCTGGTATCACGAGGGGACTTACACAATTGTTCGGCAGCAAACAACAGACAGTGGATTAAAGGGTTTCACGCGGTTCGAATGATTTGTTAGGTAAGTGCAAATTTCCTAATACTAACCAGAAATGTACTGAATTTAAAATGGTTGTAGGGATAAGGAGGTTCTAATCTACTCTAAGGTGTGGGAGATGGCGATCAATTCTCGTAGACTTCAACCGAGCTTTGCTTTGCCTCGCTTCGGACAACTTCCACAAAACCGGTGCAATCTTCAGAGGAGTAATCAAAGGTATTCAAATCATGATTCAGCATGGAGACACCATCACAATGACGCATGCCAACATATAAACCATAATTGAAGTTAAGTTCACAATGTTCCAGTTGACCACGCAAGGCGAACCCACCGTCAGCGAGCTCGCTAATGGTATGGATAAGCGAAGTTTTGTTCAAATGAAGCACCACGTTCCACAATTACTAACTACTTGCATGAAATGAAATCTACTTTACTTTAAGATACTTCAAAATTCTAAGTGAATTGGAAGGATGAAGAAGCCTCGCTAGATACTCACAACAAAAGAAGAGATCATCATCAACGAAAACTCTTTTTATTGAGAGAGTGTTCACAACAACTTCTTACAAAGTATTCAAATGGAAGACTTTCCTTCCTTTTCAATCTAAGCTAAACTATCAAACTATGCTACCTTCTATTCTATCAATCTCTCTCTATTCCTTCTCTGCTATTCTAATTAGGTACAAATGAGGGGGGATTCCCCTTTTATAGTTGGCCCAGTCCAACAGACGACTTAGATTCAATTACAATGAAGGGATTAGATTGAGCCACATAAACCCTAACCCTAAAAATCGCCACCAAGAAGAGTGGGGTAATAAATGAGCAATTAATGTCCACCATCTTCTAGAAGATTCCTGTCTGGAAACGTGTTCACACTATTCTTGTTCTTCTTCTTGATTGCAAACTGGATGATTCTGATCATCATGGCTTCAACTTCTTGAAAGGGGGATGGCAGGCACGTTCTCGATCTTACTTCAAGGCGGCAACTTCTTTCTCCCGCTCAATGATGATTTTCTTCTCAACTGACATTCTCTAACTCTGAACTGCATGAGGATGATGATTTATCCACCCCTGATCTTGAAGGATTTTCTTATCTTGGACTCAAGCATTTCTTCCTTGCCATCTACCTCTCTGAATTGAGTGCATATTAGGTTATTCCAACACTTAGCCATTTCTTCCAACATGCAACTTTTCTTCTTTCGAGGTTGAAATGTAGTCTTGGAGTATTTGCTCCATCACTTCAATTCCTCCCACTCTGTTTTTGACGTTCATCGGTGTGATGTCCCGCTCTAGTCGGTTCGAGAACTGATGTATTTGTAGCCCTTTATTGGACCCTTGTGGAGTGGCAGTTAGTTAGAATTGATGGCACTTTACGGAGAGTTTGTCGTTCTTGTTTCCGAGCCCGATGATTGGTTCCACGGCCAGTTAGCGGTCTGAAAATTCGGCAAACTTAAGGTAGCCGCGGGGATTATATGGTGTTGTTTTGAGTGAGTTATGGGTTTTAAGTGATTTAAATATTAATTGATTAATATTTAATTATAAAGTCAAATTGACTTTAGACTTTTTAAATCACTTAAATATTCTCTAAAAGTGATTTAATATTTTAATCACTTCAATTGATAAAGTGCGCCCAAGTATTTAAGTCAAATACTATTGAAATGACTTAAATATAATTTAAAAGATTAAAATATGAGAAAAGGCATATCTTTCTTGGAATTTGTGCCTTTTGCATATAAGGCAATTTTTGGCAATGAGAAACTCACCTTTTTGATATTTCGACTTTGCCTTGTGCTATTGCCTGTGCATTCTCCTGTGATCAGGGTTTGAACAATCTCCCATTGAAGAACGATACCTCTTCAGTGTTGAGCACTCTTGAGATTGTGAAAGATCAATCGAATCAGTGCAGTTGAGAGCTTCATTCAGAGGTTCTACATGATTCAGATAGAGAATATATATTGAGATTTTATGTTGATTGCAATAAGAAAGGGTTTCTTCCTTGTGGCGCTTCCTTCTTCAGATTCAGAGGCTTCCAGCAGGGATATTACACATTCTTTCCTTGGCCGTACGGCTTACCTTGGGATTTGTGCATTCTAGAGAGGCGTGTGAAGGGTTAGGCTGAAACACCTTCCTTTTGATTGTTTTTGGTCTTCCATCCTTGGTGTCTAGCATTTTCAGAGACTTGTATCCAGTTTCGAGGCAGGAGAACTCAGATCTGGAGGCTTGGCGTCCATTATTGTCAGTTTTCAGCGTTCTTGGCTGGCGAGCTAGCTTTTTGTTTTAAATAAAATAACTGGAGACATTCTAGTATGTTTGTCATTCATGATCTCATTGTTTCAATGAAATAACATCTTCTGCATTTCCATTATGTGAGAAATTGCTCTGTATTTCAGTTTACAAGCTTTTATATCTTTGGCCCTTCTCTTACGTCACATGAGACTTTCTCTAAAATTTAAAATAGCACTAAAAAGATTTAGAAATACTAGGGTTTTGAGTTGAGGCAGTAGGGGAGATGACTCTCATCCACCACGATGGATTCTCGCGGCATGCTGCACCACTAACCGATTTGACTAAGAAGGGTGCTTTTGTGTGGACACCACTAGCACAGGCGTGCTTTGAGAAGTTCAAACTTCTCATGACCACATGTTCAGTTTTGGCTCTACCGGACTTCACCAAACCTTTTGAGTTACATTGCGATGCCAGTGGTGAGGAATTATTGATGCGATTATCATGCGGGATTGACACCCTATAGCTTTGAGTAGGAAAATTTAAGAGGTCTGACAGACTCTGATATCTATGATGAAATGTTAGCGTATCATGCATGCCATAGCCCAAATTGAGCATTACTTGATTGGTAGTAAATTGATTGTTAAAAGCCGTCATAATACGAGAGAACATTTTTCTTGGAAGTGAATCACGAGCGAAGGCAACAAAATGGGTCAGCAAGCTTCAGTTTTATGATTTTGACATCTCCTATGTCAAGGGCACCCAGAATGTGGTTGCTGATGCTTTATCTCGCCGTCCTCACTTGAGCTCTATTACACTGATTTCAGTGGACTGGAGACATCTGATAGTAGCGGAGTATGCTAAGGACCCATGGGCTTCTAGCATAGTAGATGGGACAATAGAAGATGACAGGTATTCACTTGTAAATGATCTTATCATTTACAAAGGGAGGATTTTACTAGTCCCAGGTTCTGAGATGAGGGACAGAGTATTGAGGTCATTCCATGATTCACCCATGGTAGGACATCCCGGTTACTTTAAGACCTACAGGCAGGTACGGGAGAGATTCTCTTGGAAGGGTCTCAAGTCTTTTGTTCTCCAGTATGTCAGGGAATGTCTTGTTTGTCAGCAGAACAAGCAAGAGCATACACACCCCGCAGGTTTACTACAGCCGCTTCCTATTCCTAAGAGGAAGTGGGAATGCTTGTCCATGGACTTCATTACAGGCTTGCCGAAAGCTCAAGGGAAGGACAACATTTTTGTGATAGTAGATCGGTTGACGAAGTATGGACATTTCTTCGCAATCACTACTACACACACAGCTACCCAGGTGGCAGATTTGTTCTTCCGAGAGGTATGCAGGTTGCACGGTTTGCCTCGGAGTATAGTCAGTGACAAGGACAGCAGGTTTATGAGTAACTTTTGGCAGGAGTTATTCAAACTTTGCGGGACAGAACTCACTCCGAGTACCAGCTACCACCCACAGACAAATGGGCAGACTGAGATAGTCAATAAATGGGTGGAGGGATACTTGCGGAATTACAGTTCAGGGCAGCAGAAGGCATGGGTGAGATGGTTATACCTTTGTGAGTATTGTTACAATACCACTCATCACATGAGCATTCAGATGACACCATACCGAGCATTATATGGATATGATGCTCCGAGCTTTCTAGATTTATTGCTGAGTGACAGTAGAGTACCCAGTGTTGGTGATTTATTACAGGAGAATCAGGATATTATGAGAGCACTCAGGGAGAATATACAGAAAGCTCAAAATCAGCAGAAACAATATGCTGATCAGAGGCGACTGGAGCGATCTTTTGAGGTCGATGACTTGGTGTATTTGATGCTCCAGCCTTATAGGCAGTCCACCCTTCGTAAGAAGGGCGCTGAGAAACTTAAGCCGCGATACTATGGACCTTTCAGAGTTGTCAGACGTGTCGGTGAAGTGGCTTATGAATTAGATCTTCCGGTGGACAGTAAGGTTCACAACGTGTTCCATGTGTCGCGCCTCAAAAAGGCATTATAGGTTGGCATGATTCTTTCGTGATTTAGCACCCTGGATGATGAGGGAAATTGATTTTGATACGAGGCCATTACGGATTCGAGGCGTCATCTTGGTGAGTTATGGGGAATGCATTAAAAGTGGAGATCTAGGCAAAGGATGCTACTTGGGAAGTGAGCCGGTGTTCTTAGGCATGGCTTTGAGGTTTGCTTGCGTAGGCAACATGGGTCGAGGCCTTGATTGTGATATGCAGCTCTGGCGTCGAGTTCACCGAGAACGGTGTGTTATCCCTTGTTGGACCCTTATTAGGTCTAAGCTGGGATTAGTTAGAGGTCGGTGGCACTTTGGAGAGTTTGATGCGTTCTTGTTTTTGAGCCAATGATTGGTTCCGCAGCCGGTTAGATACAGGAAGTTAATGGCGGCTTTCGGCGGCCGCGGGGATTATATGGTGTTTTAGGGTGAGTTATGGGTTTTTAAGTGATTTAAATATTAATTGATTTAATATTTAATTATAAAGTCAAATTGACTTTATATTTTTAAATCACTTAAATATTCTCTAAAAGTGATTTAATATTTTAATCACTTAAATTGATAAAGTGTGCCCAAGTATTTAAGTCAAATACTATTGAAATGACTTAAATATAATTTAAAAGATTAAACTATGAGAAGTGGCGTATCTTTCTTGGAATTCGTGCCTTTTGCATATAAGGCATTTTTGGCAATGAGAAACTCACCTTTTGATAATTTCGACTTTGCCTTGTGTTTCTTCCTGTGCATTCTCCTGTGATCAGGGTTTGAACAATCTTCCATTGAAGAACGATACCTCTTCAGTGTTGAGCACTCTTGAGATTGTGAAAGATCAATCGAATCAGTGCAGTTGAGAGCTTCATTCAGAGGTTCTACATGATTCAGACAGAGAATATATATTGAGATTTTATGTTGATTGCAATAAGAAAGGGTTTCTTCCTTGTGGCGCTTCCTTCTTCAGATTCAGAGGCTTCCAGCAGGGATATTACACATTCTTTCCTTGGCCGTACGGCTTACCTTGGGATTTGTGCATTCTAGAGAGGCGTGTGAAGGGTTAGGCTGAAACGCCTTCCTTTTGATTGTTTTTGGTCTTCCATCCTTGGCATCTAGCATTTTCAGAGACTTGTATCTAGTTTCGAGGCAGGAGAACTCAGATCTGGAGGCTTGGCGTCCATTATTGTCAGTTTTCAGCATCCTTGGCTGGCGAGCTGGCTTTCTGTTTTAAATAAAATAACTGGAGACATTCTGGTATGTTTGTCATTCATGATCTCATTGTTTCAATGAAATAACATCTTCTGCATTTCCATTCTGTGAGAAATTGCTCTATATTTCATTTTACAAGCTTTTATATGCTGCGCCCCTTCTCTTCTGTCTATGAACTTTTGTCTAAAAAACTAAAATAACACTAAAAAGACTTAAGAATTACTGGGGTTTGAGTTGAGAGCC
>VDFB02200271.1:0-23542 GCA_007258455.2 Sequoia sempervirens
AAATGACAATTTTCAATAAGTCAGGTTCACCAAAATGAAACATAGAAAAAGAAGAGAGTGAACCAAGATAGGATTAACAAAATGAATTCACCTAATTTTGACTTGATGTTTCATTCAATTTATGAGACAATAATGCATAAATAACATTAAAAAATCAATCCTAACTATTATAAAAAAAATAAGAGAGATTTTAAGATGCTAAAGCAATGTGTACCTTGCTGAAAAAGTATTGTTTCAGGGGACACTGAGGACTCATTCGTCCAGTGGTGAATGGGTCCCTAATAGGGTTCTAGAAAAGTGATTTTTGGGTTATGTTCTCTAGTTTTTGCATCTCAATTCCCAAGTGATCATCTCCCAAAAGTTGGAAATAAATTCTGTAGAGCTCTTTCTATGATTTTACAAGCAAGAAGAAAAATTTTGCAACTTTTCAATCTTGACAACTTTGCAACTTTTTCTCTCCACTTGATCTTCAACCTAAAACTTGCAAGCACACATCAAGGAAGAATAAAAAATGTTGTTTGTTAGGAAATAGGGGTTTTCCTCAGTCAAACCTCTTTTAGGTAATTAAACCTTATGATGAAACAATGAAATGAGATCATGAAACATGAACATGAAACAATGATACCTTGGATGAGATCTTAGATGTCAAATCAACAATCTATCATGAAGTGTATATGAATAATGTAGATCTTGATCTTGAATATGGATGTGAAATAATGCTTGCAAATGGATCTTCAATGATACATCGACACATAAGTTTAACTACATGCATGATGCACTATGCCTTTGACATGATGATATGACCTCAAATTCCTATAATGAAACCTTGATAATTTTCCCTTGAATGTCTTTGAAATTATCCTGAATGCTCTATAATTCTCTTGTGAACTCTTAGGATGCTCTCTTGAAAGTTATAGATGAAACTAAGTGAAATAAACTAATATTTATACTAAACATAATATTTAATTTTGAAATTCAAATAAAACAAGTTGGCATTAGATCTAGGATTCAAAATAACTAAAATCTCACCAAGAATAAGCCCAAAAAGTGTTTCCTAGGTAAGGAGGGCCCATTCGCCACCTTCAGTGAATGGATCCTGACACAGTTAACAAGGACCAAGTTTTAAGGAGGTGAAATCTTATGCCAAAAGGGGGTTGTAGGACCTAGGGAGGACCCATTCCCCAGGTGGTGAATGGGTCCCATGTCCCTAACTTAGGACTCAAACCTTTCCAAATTAAATGTTGTGAAACATTATTAATGAGTGTTGGGATTTATCCTTTGGAAAATATAATTATTAAGGCTTGGATTTGAATTTAAGGGGCCAATTAAGCTCTAATTAACCTCAATTAATTAATAAAGCCATATATTAGTGTGAAAGTGTAAGAAAACACTTTACAAAACCCTAAATAAGGCACAATTATGTCTATTTTATCATTAATCATTCATTCCTAAAATAAGCATGGAAAAGGGATACTTTTTTCAACACTACAAACTTTAAGACCATTGGTCATTGCTTAGTGTGGTGTAGGGTACAATATCATGCCAAAAGTTAATCAACCTTTACTTTTTCTTGTTGAGGTGATAGTTATCCCTTAGGAGGACCTTGTCCTTCTAAGGTAAGGGATGTAAAGGTGGTACATGACCTTTTGTATACCCTAATTACCCATTCATTTGAAGGTATTAATTATCCTTTGGTTGGTAGGCCTGTATTGAGCTAACATACCTACTTGACTAAATATAGGGTTATGATATCATGCTTGGCATGTTTTCATGTGTAAAAAATTGAATCCACGCAACATGCATTGTTGAAATTATCCTTATTACCTTGAATTCATCTCATCCATTGTGTCTTCTTGTTTGATTGTATCTTTCTAAATTTCATCAAAACCCATCTAAAACTATTAAATTGCACTTTTGTATCATCCCCTGACGCTTTTGTATCATCCTAAGTTCCTTTGCATAGTTTCCTATGAAACTACACCTCTATTCCGCATAAAGGAACCTCTATTTCACAAATTTTCACCTTTATTTCATAGAGTGGCACTTCTAACCCCTGAAGTTGTTTCTCTATCATTTGACCATCTTGAGACCTCAATTTGCAATATTGACCTTTGTAGCCCTAGAACAGAGCTAGGAGACCATTTCTCAACCATTATTTCACTTGAAACATCAAATTTTTGCATCATTTTCATCTACATCCTATACTCATCATCCTATCCTTATCATCATCATTTATTTCATCACTTATGCAATCCAAATCCAATTATATCATATCAAATCCTTATCATCTTTGACCTATCTCATCATCCAATCATAGTCCATATGATATGATATCAATATCAATCTTATGAAGAGACTATCTAGATCCTAATCCTTGATATCAAAATCCCCATCAAAGCCTTTCTTAGGTGATTATCCAATACTAAGAATACTCAATCATTACCCAAGTGATTATCCAAGCTTAGGTAAGAAAAATTAGCCCTTATACAATCCTTACTCAAGTAATTATCCAAGCTTGAGTGAGAAAATCCAAGCCTTTCCTAGGTGGTTATCAAAGTCTAGTGTAAGAGAAAACCCATCATTATCAATCAAGGATCTAGTTATATTGAGACATGATTGATCTTCTATCCTTTATTTCATCATTATCCTATTTCCATACATTCTATCATTATCCCCATTGCATCCATTATATCATTATCCACTTTCTATCCATTTCATCATTATCCCCTTCCATCCATTCTATCTCCATTGTCTCAACATCCAAGGTCTATCCCTAATCATCATCATCTCCTCATATCATTCCTAGGTCTCTCCCTTTTGGATTCCTCTCACAAGATCCCAATCAAGAAAGAAAACCATGGCCTCTCAATATTTACCCTCATCGTCTATGATACCTTCTTTGAGGAGGTAGTCCACCAACTGCCCATGGAGAATCCATTTCCACCCTAAATCATACATGATCATGATTCAAGTGACCAAGACTTACCCACATAATTACAGAACCTTTCCCAAGATACCCAAGCTATGTAATTTATGCATAGATATATCATGAAGCATCTCAACCAATATATCATGAAGCATCTCAATCAATATATCATTATGTTAGCAAACAAAGGTTTCAAATTACCCCATGATTTATGAAACATCTCAAATCATCCAACAACCTCCTTCCACACCCCCACCTTCTATTCATCATAATCCTACATATCTTCCATCTTACTCCAATCCTCACGATCCTTCATCTTTCCCATATTCTTCTAATCTCTCCATTTCATCTCTAATTATCAATCCTACATCCCATTTGTTGAACAAGACAATTGAGAAGGGGGGTGAATTAGTTGTAGCAATTAAAATTACCACTAGAGGTTAGATCAATTACCATTCACAAATCATTTACTCTACTAATGTGATTAATCATTAAGTGTAAAAGTAGAAACTAAAAGAAGAAAAAACCCTGCACACAACAACACCATATTTATGTGGAAAACCCTATAAGGGAAAAAGCACTATGAGGATTAGTTCACAATATAAAGAATATCAAAAATGAATACAAAGGCTCACTTCCAGAAAAGGCTCACTGCTAAAACAAGACTTACTATCTGGAACAAGACTCACTATCCTATAAGGGTTAACCATTCAAAGGGCTCATTGCCACATAATTACAAAGAAGATAAAAGAGATTTGTTATAGAGAGAAATACTATCTCAATGTAACAAATATTCCCACCATAATTCACTCACACACTTGCAGACATACTTGAATGATAGAGTACACCTTTATCTCACTACCTCCAAAAACTTAGCAAATAGATTTCACATTGATCTACTCAAAATTTCATCACACACACACACACACCATTTCACATCTATCTTGATTGCATTAATTCTTTCACAAACAACTCAACTTGTATTTATACCATCTTCAACTTTGAAGCTCATCCAAAGTCGGCCACACACCATTTGTATTTACTAATTCAAATTAGGTTGGTGCTAAAAAATTCTATGGTTGAATTAGAATGAGGGCAACCAAAAAACACACTTAATGAGGACCTAAATAAGTCTTAACCTGCCTCAACACACATCCATGAACTTCATAAGTAATGTTAAACACAAGGTAGACTAGTACTAATATAAAACACATAAATCAATTAAGCACATGATACCTTAATATGATCCAATCTTTCTAGTCAGAAAATTTCACTTGAACACAACCTCATTAGCTTATCCTAAGAACCGCAAGTCATAAAATCCTAACACGAAGAAATTTGGAGCAAGTATATTTCTCTTGAACCTTAGCCAAATACACATCAAAGCATAGTTCATATTTGATGAACATATCTCACACTGTACAACGATCCACAGACCCAAAATTTGGATATAGCAACTTTTGACAGCCATGATCAACACATCAAATCCTTATTAGCATAGCAGTCAATCTTAGAGAAAAACCAAGAGAAAACATTGAATACCTGCAACCTATCTTTATTACAATTTTTTCAATATCCTTAACATATACAACCAATAACCAACAATGACCATAATAACCAGTTATCTAGTTGACATCAATGACAACACCTTCATACTTGCAACAATCTCCCTCTTCATCATTGATGGAAACACATGATGTGAAAACCATTAAAGAAAACACAATAGCTCTGAACACATTTTTTCATGATTTTACTTTCTCCCCCTTAGTAGATAAACTTTTTCACATGATAATTTTTCCCCCTTTGACATCAATAGCAAAGGAAAAGGATATTTTCATTGATTTCCCCTTTGATATTAGGAACAATACTAGTACTAAATACTCCCCCTTAGGAGTACACCCAAATAATTGCACAATGACAATGGACGATACTACCTACTCCCCCTGAGAGGTAGCCACCAAACATCAGTCCAAAAAGAAGATAGATCCATAGATCCACTGTACTGATGCATCTCCATATGCATCTAGTTCAAGAAAGGAGGGGAAATGACCCCTAACCTCTCCCAGAGATACTCAAAAGTATCTCTAGGAAGGGCCTTTGTGAATATGTCAATAATATGATCCTTCGTAGGTATATACTCAAGCTTTACTTCATTCTTCAAGACATTTTCTATCAAAAAGTGATACTTGATAGATATATGCTTTGTCCTTTAGTGCATCACTAGATTTTTTGAAATGTTAATTGCACTTGTATTATCACAGAAGATAGAAATGGGATCATCATACATTACTTTGATATCCTTCAATGTCTATGTCATCCACAAAACTATAAGGAAGCTAAGGTAGTGGACTAACTTACTACACTAATATTGAGAGAATAATGCAAACTTGTTAGAGAAACTTAAATAAAAATAAACATAAATATCATGCATACCACGACATGGTGATTTACATGGGGAAAAACCTTTTGGGAGAAAAACCCCACACTCTAAAAGCTACCCAATATATTATTCAGTAAATCACAAAGATTACAATATACTTGCATAGCAAGCTTCTCACAAGAGTATCACCACTCAGAGATCAAGAGACAACACAACCGCTATCATAATCTCAGAAATCATCATAATCTATCTCTGCCATAGTCGTAATATGCCCTCATAAAATAGAGTTACATTCTATGGAAAGACATGCCAACAAAATATCTTCCATTAGATCTAAAACCTAATAAAAAATGGTCCTAATTTATAATATATTGTTGAAAAATCAGGTGTTTTCTTAGCTTAATACTCTATAAAAATTTAATATTGTTGATCTAAGTAAGTCTTTTTCTTTGTTACATATATTCTTTGTGGGTGATTATCTTGATTAATCCATTTTACTATTGTAGAAAGTAGAGAGAAGTTGATAGAAGAACTAGATAGGATATTAGAAAGATCACACAAGATGTACCATGGAGAAACCATTTTGGGAAAAAACTCCACCAAGAATTATTCTATTATTCAATATCTGAATTACAATAGCTACAATTCTTGCTTGAGAATGCTTCTTCTATCTCTACCAATCTTCTTCACACCTACAATAACAATTATGAAAACTCTCTTCAACTTGAATGATATATAGAGACAATATGCAACCTTGTAATATCCAAATGGTAATAATTACAATGCACAAGCTCAATCTATAGAAAAGGTATGCCATATTGCTTCAATTTGAGTTCTACCATGAAGACCAAAGCTTAGAACATGTGCTTTACCCATTTGGGCATCCCAAACTAAAGCTACAACTCATCCTTCACTTCAGTGATAATTACAAAGCTCTTCCTCAACGATGGCGCCCAAACGAGGGTCCCACTTAACAGAGCATTTAGAAATATCTTATCATGCATTGGAGTTAATTCCAAGAAAGCATCTTGGGTGCCCAAGTTGGCTCACTTCCCCTATTAACTAGAGGTACTCCCTGTTATCTGTCATACAACTCAATGTTATTAGGCATGCATTCCAAATTAACTAAAGTTAACTAACATACAACTGAAACTAACTAAAGACAATTGAACCATAACTGAACTGAACTAAACTAAGCTGAACTGATCTGAACTGAATTGAACTGAACTAAACTTAACTGATTTTGAACTAAACTGATCTAAACTGAACTGAACTGATTTGAACTAAACTAAACTGAACTTCAAGCATGCAAACATCAAATCCTAACTCCTAGGATCTTTACATTCATCCAGAAGTGTTAACTGTTACTCTGTATAGTTAACTAAACAAAAGGTGAGTGTCACCTTACCATGTGTGCACCCACATGCTCCTATTATTTAGGAATAACTATAAATTTCAAGTTCATCCTATATTTCATCCAAATAATTAATTTCATCCTAATCTTAGTGTTGTTGAACACATTCCAAGAATCTAGGAGATACATTAAATAATTAATGTTTAGGATTTGCAATTAAATGGCATCCTATTTCCAACATATATATCCTTTATTTAATGTATGTCGGCCATTCTAGAAGTTTCCTAAAAAATTTAACATGCTCACATTTTGCTCCATGCTTCCATTGTATACACCTATTGGTGTAACTAGGAAATATATATATATATATAAATATGTATACATCCTATAAAAAATAAACCACATATAATTGCAAGGTTGAGACACATTTTCCCAATAAATATACCATTTTTTGAACACCTTACAAGAGCAACGTGAGGGTGCAAACATTGTCTCTTTAATTGCTAGGGGCTGAAAGGCCCATAGTCTCTAAGCACCATCTAAACTTCTCTATGCTCACAAACTTAGTTAAAGAATGAACAAAATTCATCAAAGTATCTAATTTAACTAGCTTCACCCTACCATCTTTGACCATATCTCTAACAAAATGCTACTGTACATCAATGTACTTGGTCTTGGCATGAAATGTTGGGTTCTTGGCTAGACATATTGCACTCTAACTGTTGCAATAAATTGTAACTGCACCTTGTTTTATACCAATATCTGAACATAGTCTCTTAAGATGAATGGCTTCCTTACAAGCATGAGTAGCTGCCATATACTTTGCTTCAGTAGTGGAAGTAACAATCATAGCCTGCCACTTACTCATCCAACTAATTACACCACCAAATAAAGTAAACACATAAGAACTGGTGGATTTTTTGTTATCAACATCACCTACTCATTTTGAATCCACTTAACCATGAATATTAAGGGAAATTTTGTCTTCAATCATATTACTATGATAACATAAAGAATAGTCTGAGGTACCCCACAAATATCTAAAGAATTTTTTAACTGTATCCCAATGAACTCTACTAGGATTAGATATATATCTGGAAAGAAATCCCACTACTTGGGAAATATCTGGTCTAGTAAAAACCATAGCATACATCAAACTTCCAACTAAACTCTAGTAAGGCATATGCTCATGTCTTCCATCTCTAATGGGGATGTTGGACAATCTGAAATAGATAATTTTTTTCCAACTAAAACAAGAACACACAATGGTCTACAATCTTGCATATCAAACCTTTGTAGAATTAAACTCAAATACTTACTTTGGCCAAGCCACAACTTTCTGTTCACTCTATCTCTTTTAATTTCCATCCCAAGAATGTGTTTAGCTGCAGCAAGATCTTTCACTTCAAATTTAGCAACAAGTTGAGATTTTAGTTTTGAAATCACACCTTTCCCTTTGCCAATAAATAACATATCATCAACATATAATGCAATAAACAAGAAATGATTTTCATCAATTTTATAATAAACACAATGATTTGATAGAATGCTCAAATCCCAAAATCAACAAATATGTATCAAATTTTTGGTACCAAATCCTAGGACTTTGTTTTAAGCCATACAAAGATTTCTTCAATTTACAAACCATACTTTTACCTTTCACCACGTAGTGCTCTGACAGTGCCATATAAATATCCTCCTCCAAATCACCATGAAGGAAAGCAATTTTCACATCCATTTGCTCAACCTCTAAATGAAAAGTAGCAGCAATAGAAAGAAAAAATCGAATGGATCATGTCATTTTTGCAACATGAGAAAATATCTCACCATAATCAACACCCTCAACTTGAGATTAACCCTTCACAACCAACCTTGCTTTGTATTTCTCAATACTTCCATCTAAATCAATCTTTTTATTGAACACCCATTTACAACCAATAGGTTTTTCATCCTTCAAGAAATGGTACAAGATCCCATGTATCATTCTTTTTCAAAGATTCCATTTCTTCATCCATAGCAATCTTCTAGGATTCTACATCATTCATACCTAGTGCCTCTTCTACAAATCTGGGTTCATCGAGGTTAGTATTCAAAGAAAAATACATCTCCAATGATCAGGTGAATACCTTTTTGGTGCTTGTCTATGTCTTGTAGACCTATGAACAAGTTGAGTTGGAGGTTCTTCCTCCTCTTCTGAAGATCTAGAGCTAGATGAACTCTCCTCAACTTATTGTCTATCTTTGGTCCTTGATTAAACTTTCTTAGGTATAGGAGGAAATTGAATCACATCTTCCTATTTACTTTGTTCTAGTTGCAATGTAATAGAAGAAGGCTTAATTTCTCTAAAAATCACACTTATACTATGTATTACCTTCTATGCAATAGGATCCCAAAGCTTGTATCATTTCACACCATAACTGTATCTAATGAAGATACATTTCACATCCTTGTTCTCCAACTTTATTTGCTTCTCCTTTGGCACATGTGCATATGCCTTGTAACCAAAAACTCTAAGATGTATCAATGAAGGCTTGCGACCCGACCATGTATCTATAAGCATCTTATCAACAAGAAAAAATGAAGGAGACTTGTTAATCAAGTAACAGGTAGTGACAACAACTTCAGCCCAAAACCTTTGTTCTAGATGAGCACCACTTAACATACTCCTAGCCTTTTCCATAAATTACCTATTCATTCTTTTTGTAACTCTATTCTATTGTGGAGAATATAGAGTTTCCTTCTGTCTATGAATACCACAATATTTAAACAATTTATCAAAATCATTAGAGAAAAATTCACCACCATTATCAATCCTAAAACATTTTATTTTATTTCCATTCTACAACTCAACCATTGCTTTAAATTCTTTAAATTGACTAAAAAAATTAGATTTACTATTTAAGAAATATACCCATGTCCTTCTACTATAATCATCAATAAATGAAATATAATATACATGTGGATTTACCAATCAAAGGAACATCTATAGGACCAAACACATCCGAATGAATAAGATCCAATCCACCACAAGATTTATGAGAACTCGCGTAAAATTGAACATGGTTTTGTTTTTCATAAATGCAATTCTCACATAAATCAAATTCAAGATTACAATCAAACAAACCCTCAATAAGGTTTTTATTTTTCAAGGTCCTTAGACCATTTTCTCCAATGTGTCCTAGTCTCTAGTGCCATAACATAGTTTTCTTTGTAGGTAACTTTGTTTTAGAAGAAAGATAACCCTTGGGTACCCAAAATCCATGACCATCTATTGAAGGTGAAACCCTCACTTCTTCCACAGACTTGATTTTCACAAAAGTACTATTGCACTCAATAGTGCATGCATCAAGATTATACAATGTGCCATATCTTAAACCTCTAGAAATCACCGTAGAAACTCTAACCATCTTGCATCTTGCATCAAAAAATACTACTTGCACACTCACATCTATTAGTTTGCTCACAGATAACAAATTTCATGCTAATCCTAGGATATGCAACACACTATTAATCCTTTTTATTCTACCATCAGGAAATTTGATTTTAACTTTACCATGACCAACAATGTCTAAATGAGAATCATCACCCAAGTACACCTTACCTCCATCAAATTCTTCATATTCACAAAACCAATATCTATTAAAGGTCATATGGAAAGATGCACCAAATTTAATTAACCATGCACCATTACCTACATGAGTTGTCAAAGCTACAATTAATGCATTTCCATCTTCCTTCTTGGACTCATAATCAAAATCAAATTTCTTCTTTTCTTCTTTGCATTCCTTACGAACATGCCCAAGCTTGCCACATTTCTAGAAAATAACTTTGGACTTTCTAGGAGATTTAGATCTTCCCCTAGAGTTGAATTTTTCACGCTTATCATTCTTCTTTCCTTTTTCCTCTTCCACAAAAATTAAGGGCCTCCTTATTAGTGATGGATACCTTCCTCCTCATTTCTTCAGAAATCAAAGAACCCACCACATCTTCACTCTTCAATATAACAAAAGTGCTCCCAATAGCCATAACAAGAGAATCCCATGAATTAGGCAAAGAACAAAGCAAGTTCTGGCATTTATCTTCCTCATCCATTTTGACACCAACTAATACCAATTGAGACACCAACATATTGAATTCTTCTAGGTGGTCTATGATTCATCCACCCTCTTCCATTCTCAAGGAAGACGACTTCTTCCTCAAGAAAATCTTGTTCACTAAAGATTTGGCCTGATACATCTCACCAAGCTTCTTCCATAGTTTTTGTGTAGCGGTTTCCTCATGGAAATTAATTACAACAAAGTCTACCAAGCACAATATAATTAGACCCTTGGCTTTATGGTCCATAACATCATATTGAGCAGTCTGATAGGATCTGTAGGCCTTGAAACATTCTCATCAACAACATCCCATAGATCTCGATCTATCAACAAATCCTCCATATTTAGCTTCCACATCTCAAAATTATTACAAGAAAATTTCTCCTCTATTCTCCCTGATGAACTTGGCATCTAAAAATTCTTGCAACAAGATCACAAAGTATCTTCTACACAAGCTCCCACTCAAATTTTGATTAGTTCAAAAAAACCAACAACGCACAGTTGAAACCAACAACGATCAAGCTTTGATATGACTTGTAAGGAAGCTAAGGTAGTGAAACAACTTCCCACACTAAACTTGAGAGGAGAATAATGCAAAAAATTTATAGATATTTAACAATTATAGAAACTTAAATAGAAATAAACATAAATATCAGTCATTCCATGACACGGTGATTTAAGTGGGGAAAACCCTTTTGGGAGAAAAAACCCACACTATAACTTGGTCACCCAATATATTATTTAGTAAATCACAAAGATTACAATATACTTGCAGAGCAAGCTTCTCATAGGAATATCATCACTCAGAGATCAAGAGACAACATGACTGCTATCATACTCTCATAAATCATCACAATCTCTCTTTTGTAGTCATAATACAATGCCCTCATAAAATAGAGTTACATTCTAGGGCAAGAGAGACCAACAAAATATTTTCCATTAGATCTAAAACCTAATAAAAAATGGTCCATATTTATAATATATCCTTTATTTAATGTATGTTGGCCACTCTAGAAGTTTCATAAAAAGTTAACATGCTCACATTTCTCTCCATGCTACCATTGTATACGCCTATGAGTGTAACTAGGAAACATATATATAAATCCTATCAACAATAAATTGTATATAATTGCAAGGTTGAGACACATTTTTCCAACAAAAAACTTGTGTACAAAAAGATGCTACAACAATATACTCAACTTTTGTAGTGGATAAGGAAACTAAATCTTTCTTTTTACTTAACCATGACACCAATCTGCAACCAAGAAAGAATGTAGCACCACTTGTACTTTTTATTTCATCAACACAACCTAACCAATCTAAATTTGTATATGAACTTAGTGTAAAGTCAATATCCCTAGGATACCATAAGCTAGAATCTAGAGGGCCATTCAAGTATTTGAATATCCTCTTAACAACATGTGTTTCTCTAGGATCTTCTTCAAATCTAGCCACAAGAAAAACTACATACATGATATCTGGTCTAGTAGAAGTTAAATAACTTTGTGTTACCCGTTTCTAAACAGTATTTATTTTTTTAAATAATCAATTTTTACATGTTATAAAATGTGTATGCATTATATAACGCATATGCATTTTTTAGTGCATAAGTGTTTTTTAGGCTCGATTACCCAAAGCATAACACGTGTTTTTTGTGAGAATTTTTTTTTGGCTGAAACTTCCCTTTTTTGTGTACCCAACTTCTTGCTTTTACCCTACAAAAGTCCTCCAATCATTGAATTTGTATTTTCTCTGATCAACATTAGGTGAATCATCATATTTACCCAATTTTCAATTAGTCACCATAGGAGTGCATACTGGTTTGGAACCATCCATCCCAAACTTCTTCAACATTTCTCTTACATACTTAGACTATGAAATAAAAATACCTTTCTCTATTTTATTGATTTGTAGCCCAAGAAAGAAGTTCATCTCACCAAACATAGACATCTCAAATTCCTTTTGCATCTCTTCAACATTGTTTTTTCAAATTGTTTCATTTCCTCCAAAGATAATATCATCCACATATACAACCACTATCAATATCTTTTCATTTTCAATTTTGAAGTAAAAATTACTATTTGTCGTACCTTTATTGAAACCTTGTTGAATCAAATACCTATCCAAATTTTCATACCAAGCTCTTAGAGGTTGTTTCAATCCATATAAATATTTCTTTAATCTGTAGACCATATCCATTTGATCTGACAACTGAAATCCTTTAGATTGTTCCATGTAGACTTCTTCTCCTAACCCACCATTAAAAAATGCAGACTTTACATCCATCTGATAAAATTTGAAATCTTTATGAGTAGAAAATGCTACAAACATTCTGATAGCGTCCATCTAGCCACTAGGGAAAATGTCTCCTAGAAATATATACCTTCTACTTGTGAGTAGCCTTTACTTCACACAAATATTGCATTATTTTTTAGTGTAGAAACTAATTCCCAAGTTTGATGCTTCTCAATATGCATAAGTTCTTCCGTAGATTTCATCCAATGCTCATCTTTACATGCTTCACTCACTATTTTAGGTTCAACTTCCAAAAGTAGACACATGCTTATTTCACCAGCAACAATAGTTCTACTTCTTGTCAATACGCCTTTTCTTTAGTCTCCAATGATTTAATTTTCTAAATGATTTTTTTGCACATATTTAGGTGTCTTCGGGGACACCATCAGAGCTTCTTCTTCAATCTACTTTTCTTTTTCTTCCATAACTTCTTCAAATTCTATGCAATTAGGTTCATCAGATACATATCCATAAACTTTAATTGAATTTTCCAATGCTTTGTCTACCTTGAAATTTGTGCTTTCTACAATCTTTCATAGATTTTTATTGAAATATTTGTAAGCTTTGCTTCTAGTAGAGTATCCAAGGAAGATACCTTCATCACATCTAGCATCAAACTTCCCTAAATTTTCGTCATCCCTTCTAATATAGTATTTCTTCCAAATACCTTGAAGTACTTGACAGTAGGAATTCTTCCAAACCATAGCTCATAGGGGGTCTTAGTGCTATTATATTTTGATTTAACTCAATTTAACACATAAACAATAGTACATGAATAGATTCTCTCGATTAAAATTCTAGTAGACTTTCCTTTGTAATCATTGATCGAGCAACTTCTTGAATCATTATGTTCTTTTTTTAACAACTCCATTCTACCAAGGAGTTCTAAGAGATGACACGAATTTTTATTCCATGAACTTAAAAAAACATGTTAAACTCATTGGAGATGAATTCACCACCTCTGTCAAACCTCAAACATTATATTCTCATTTATTTGCTTCATTCTCAACCATAGCCTTAAACACCTTGAATTTATCTAATGCATCAGTTTTCTCTCTCAAAAAAGTAACCCACGTATATCTAGAGTAATCATCAATCAAAAGCAAAAAATACCTGTCACCTTGTAGACTTCTCACTCTTGTAGGACTGCAAAGATCTATATGAATCAAATCTAGCAGTTTGGTAGTAGATTGTTCCTTTGATATGAATTTGTTTCTAGCTTTCTTTCCAAACTAACAATTCTTGCAAATAGAATTAACATGCTTTGTAATCCTTGGTAAATCTCTCAGAGCTTGTACTGCACTAATTCTTTCCAAATTATCAAAATTCATATGACACATCCTCCGGTTCCATAACCAACTATCATTAATCTAAGACATAAAACAATGTCCATCAACACCCTTAAGTCAAGATAAATATTTCTTTAGACTTCTTTCCAACGACAATCACTATTATGGATCCTTTCTTGATTTCACATATTTCATCCTCAAAAACAAGATTATATCATTTACTACGCATTTTTCCAACACTCAAGAGATTATGCCTTAAATCCTTAACATAGTCAACATCATTAGTATTATTATTTCCATCAAAACTGATTGAACCTATTCCACAAATCTTAGCACTAGTATCATCTCTGAATTTAACTAATCCCCCATTATGTTTTTCAAGTTTAACTAACTTACTCTTATCACCAGTCATGTGATGTGAAAAACCACTATCAAAAACCCAATATTTCTTTTCTTATTTAGCATGAAGGGAAAAGATCACAATATCTTCAACTTTCTTTAGAGCACTTTCCTTTACCTATCTCTCAATATTAAAGAAGAAGTAGATTCATCTTAAATTATAACCAAGAACAAGCATTCATTATCATCAAATTCTTCATAATTAGACTCTTCATTAGAAATACTAGCATCTTCATTTACATAATATGCTCTCTTAATCATCTTCCCTTTGTTTTCTTTTCTTAATTTGTATTTGTTCTTCTTATCTCTTTCTGGACATCTTGAAGCATAATGATCTATTCCTCCACAACTAAAGCATTTAAAAGGTAACTTACCTTCATACTTACCAGATCCCTTTTCATCCTTCTTACAAAGTTAGATTTTGCTTCATCAAGTTTTTCTTCATCTAGATCTTCAACATTTGTAGCTTTAAAAGAAGTTTTTGACTTGGATCCATTTCTCAAACTAGGCTTTCTCATTTCAATTGATGTTAGAGTACCCAATAATTGATCTTTAGTATAAGTTTTTTAATCTAAAAATTCCTCAATAGAAGATACCATTTCACTATATGCATCATGAAGAATTCTGATAATCTTCTTCACAATCCTAGATTCATCCACTGTTGCACCAAGTCCTTGCATTCCACCTACTAGCTCATCCACTCTCTATACATAGGATTTAATGTTCTTATCTTCATACATATGCAAGATTAAGAAATTTTATTCCAAGTTATATAACTTTTCTTATATATCCTTTTCATCTCCTTCATGAATCTTTTCTAATGCATCCTGGACCTATTTAGCAGTCTTTAGATTTGCAACTTTAATTAACTCAGATTGTGACAGACTATTCTTCAGAATGAACTTTGTCTTATTGTTTTCTATACTTGGACCATTAGTAGGAGCAGTGTATGTGGTCTTATAGGCTTTCTCAACACCATATCCATAATATTCCAAATATCATTCCATCTTTATTTCTTAGAGGGCATAGTTGGTCTCATCAAACTTAGGACACTAAATAGTGATCTTGCTTGCCATTCTAGGCCTTCTTTAAGAGGTTTTAAGCTCTTCTCCAAGGAAGCAAGCCCTGATACCAATTTTGAACAAGACAACTGAGAGGGGGTTGAATCATTTGTAGAAATCAAAACTTCCACTAGAGGTTAGATCAATTACCATTCAAAAATCCTTTACTATGCTAATGTGATTAATCATTAAGTGTAAAAGCAAAAACTGAAAGAAGCAAAAGCCATGCACACAACACCGGATTTACATGGAAAACCCAATAAGGGAAAATCCATGGTGAGGATTACCTCATAGTATAAAGAATATAAAAATTGAATACAAAGGCTCGTTGCTAGAAAAGGATCACTACCAAAACAAGACTCACTATCCAATATGAGTTTTCACCTAGAGGGCTCATTGCCTCATAGTTGCAAAGAAGATAGAAGAGATTTGTTATAGAGAGAAATACTATCTCAATGCAACGAATATTTCCACCACAATTCACTCACACACTTACATACATGCTTGAATGATAGAGTACACCTTCAACTCACTGCCTCTGGAAACTTAGCACATAGATTTTGCACTCATATTCTCAAAATTTTATCACACACACACAGACACAAAATTTCACATCTATCTCACATCTATATTTATTACATTCATTCTTTCACAAACATCTCAACTTTTATTTATACCATCTTCAACTTTGAAACTCATCCAAAGTCGGCCACACACCATTTGTATTTACTAATTCAAATTAGGTTGGCACCAAAATATTCTATGGTGGAATTAGAGTGAGGGTGACCAAAATAAACACTTAATGAGGACCTAAATAAGTCCCAACATGCATGAATACACTTGCATGAACTTCATAAGTAGTGTTAAATACAAGGTTGACCAGTACTAGCATAAAACACATGAATCAATTAAGTATACACTACCTTAACATGATACAATCCTTTCAGTCAACAAATTTCACTTGAACACAACCTCATCAACTTATCTTGAGAACTATAAGTCATAAAACCTGAACAAGAAGAAATTCAAAGCAACTATATTTCTCCCAGACCTTAGCTAGATACATAGAAAGGGACATTTCACAACTAGTGAACATATCTCACATTGTACAATAATCTAGAAACCCAAAATCTAGATATATTAAATTTTGATAGCCATGATCAATACCTCAGATCCTTATCAACATAGTAATGAATCCCAAAGAAAAACCCAAAGCAAACATTGAATACCTGCAACCTATCTTTATTACAATTTTCTCAATATCCTTAACATATACAACCAATTAGCAATCGGTTATCCAGTTGATATCTTCATACTTGCAACACTACTTACATATCAAAATACCCTCTCACACCTAAAACATTCCATCACATACCCCACAACCTAAAAATTCTCTCCCTTCTCACATCTCAACAGGCATCCCTCTTAACACATCACATCATCTCCAAACCTCAAATCTCATTTCTCCTCATCCCATTTCATCTACCCATCAACACCTTCAATATTCCAATCACATTTCATCCTCTCGTAAATACCAACACATATCATCCTCAAAACCTCCCATATTCAACTATAAATCACATCCCTTCAAATTCATAAGTAATTTGGCCCAATATGTGCAACAAATAAAGGATTCCCTTAAGGGACTTCAACTAGGAAATCACAAAAAAATCTTACACATTCCAAGAATTATGTCCTTATTCTTTTGACAATTCCATAACCATGATCCCTTTCCCCAAAACTTTAAAATGCATAAATTTGACAAGTACAAGGGAAAGACAGATCCTAGGGAACAATTAAAATAATTCTAAATTGCATGCTAGGAGGTTTCCTATCTTGATTCCTACCTCTTGAGGCTTTTCTATAGAAAATTAAGTAGACAAGCCCTTGATTGGCTCACTCACCACCCCCATAGGATAATCACAATTTTTTTAAGCTATCCAATATTTTTTTCACTCACTTCTCCTATAACATAGAACATGATATCACCATGATGGATCTTTGCAACACTAAACAAAATAATGGTGAATCATTTTCCTTCTTTTTACAATGGAGATATATTATTAGCCTCTTTGCATAGACCATACAGGTAAGAGCATAAACATATATCATACTTTTGACCATCTAAATATTTTTGACAAAGACAGTTTTTCCCTAAACAACTTTTCTCAAAACTATGTGGCCTATACATGACACATAAAGTTATGGGCGAAACCTCTTTTTCTGAAACTGCAAAACATTTTTTCCTTTATTGAGTTGAAATAATTTTTGACTAAAAGGATTTTGGTTGAAAGGGTTTCATTCAAAACCCTTTCACTTAAAATTGTTTATGTGGCATCCTTGTTGGCAACCACTTCATCTTTTTTTAGAAGGACAAGTGCATAAAGATAGGTAGCCAATTTGTGGCCAATTTACTTTTTCATCCTGAAATAGCAAAAATGTGAGCACGTTATGGCTTGGTAATGGATGAGCCTAGGACCGGTCATTACCAATCCATAACACAAGCATGTTTATAATGTGCTCATGTTATTGTTTAAATTTCAAAAAATACACACATTTTGAGTTCAAATGTATAATGTAAAAAACATTTCCAAAATGTGAATTTTTTTTCTTCTCTTTTTCTTGTCTCTTTCTTCTTGTTATCCTTTAGGGAAACTATATACATGACATAAAAATTTAAGTTGGCATTTACATATGGAAATTTACTTTCTTATACTTTAAGTTATATTTCATGTATATAGTTTCAAGATGTTTGAGAGTTGTTTTGGATCTCTAGGAGTTATAATGAAAATTCTAGTTTTTGGAAGATCTCAAAAATTTTAGACTTAGTTAAATTTGAGTAATCAACATGTCAAATTTTAGTAATCAGGAGGTCAAATTTTAGTAATTAGCAAGTTGTATAATCTTCTCTCTCTATCTCACTCATTTTTTATCCCTTATTCTCTAGATCTCTCTCTCACACTATCTCCTTCCCTTTATACTTCTATCTATCTAACCTCTCTCTCCCCTTCCATCCCTCCCCCCTTTCCTCCTTCCCTCCTTCCCTCTCTAATTTTCTCTATCTCCCCCACTCTATCTCTCTTCCTTCCTCCCACCCACCTTCCCTCTCCACTTCACACTATCTAACCTATCCCTCTCTACCTCTCTCTCTCTCCTCCTCCTCCTCTCCATCTTCTTCATCCCAATCCTTCATCTCTACTTCTCTCTATCTAACCTATCAGCATCTCTACCTATCTCTCACGCTTCCCTCCTCTCTCTCCAATCTCTCCTTGCTTCCCTCTCTCTCTCTCATTCTCTTTATCCTCTCTCCTTCACATCCTCCTCCTCCCATCTCTCACTACTTCTCTCTATCTCTCTCCCTCCCTCCTCCCCCCTCTCTATCTCTCCTTCCCTATATACTTCTCTCTACCTCTCTCAATCTCTACCTCTCCCTCCCTCATTCCCTCTCTCTCCCTCCCTCTCTCCCTCTCTCTTAATCTCCCAAACTTCCTCCTTCCCTTTGTGTTTCTCTCTCTCACACACTCCCTCCCTCCCCCATATTTATCTCCCTTTGATTTATGATTTATGGTTTATGGTTTATGGTTTAGTATTTAGGGTTTAGGCTTTATGGTTTATGGCTTAGGCTTTAGTTCCAACTGCATCTCTCTCAGGTCTATCCCTCCTATCCCTTTCACCCCCCTCTCTCTTAGGTATATCTCTCACTCCCTCTCTCTCCCTCTCTCCCAGGTATATATCTCACTCCCTCTATATATATATCTCTCTCTCTCTTAGGTCTCTCCCTCCTAGGTCCCCTCTTCCTCTCTCAAGTCTCTTTGTCCCACCCTAACAAGATAACTCTTTGTCTCTCTCTCTCATCTCTCCCTCCCACCCTCTTCCCCTCTTCTCAAATCTCTCCTTCCCACCCTAACTAGAGAACACACACTCTCTGTCTCTCTCTAAGGTCTCTCCCTCACACCCCCCCTCTCTCCAGACTCTCCCACCCGCCCTCTCCCTCTCTCAAGTCTCTCCCTTCCACCCTAATAGAATATCGGTCTCTCACCTAAGCACCCCTCCTCTCTCTTAGGCCTATCCCTCCCACCCACTCCCTCTCTCTCAAGTCTATCCCAACCAACCCATCCCCTTCTCTCAAGTCTCTCCCTCCTACCCCCTATAACGCCCTGTCGTCTGAACCCCAAAGGACAACAAACACCGTACAATTTTTTTTTGAAAGGAAAAAATTTCATACAATGAATATGAACATACATTACATGAAAATCAATTATGCAATAAAAAAGTCATTCACATCCTCTGGGGTACACGAAACGGTCATTACGAATCATGAACTTTTATCAAATGAAAGCAAATAAACAACCAAGGTTACATAATGATGACATACAATTATTAAGGATCACAAGAGAGGAATATGATACATCATTTTTTAATTACAATAAAATTCATAGATCAACAGTACAATTGTGGAGCATATTTCCACATATATAACACATCATGGGTACAATAGTACAATTACAACTTGCTTCCTTTATATCAATGGAAAGAGTACATCAAATAAAAGAGTAATTACATCAATGAAGAATAAGGTACAATGCGAAGATCAGTCTTCAACCAAGAGAAGCTATGGTAACTCTGTGTCTGCTTTCACAACACGAACACAAACTGGGAACCCAATGGGGTGCATAGCACATTCCACCTGACCACGTGGACCTGAAGGCCCACCCCCCGTGCTAGGAGATTGCAAGAAAGGACCCTCGACCAAGACAGACAAGCAAAACAATCACAAGGCCAAACCACAAGGTCAACCAAAACATAACGTACAACAATCTCAACGATCACTTACAAGGTGACTGCTTCCAAAGGCATGGAAAGGAAAAGTAGGGGATACTATAGGAGATTATTTTTGCACGGTCCTAATACAAAACTTTACAACAATCAGGGGTGTACCAAAATACAAACCCCAAACTTTACCATTCAGAGTAAAAACATGAGGCATGGAGCATCTCACCAAACAACCATAACAAGAGGCAAACTACCGAATAAGGTAACATCCACAAGAGTTCAAAAACTAATAATTAAATCAAACATTTAAAAATCAAGTCAAGAAATCCAACATAAACCCATTACCCAAAGCCTCGGGAATTCTATAACACCAACTTTCAAGTACCCCCAACTGAAGGGTACACAATTACTAGGGTTCCCAAAGAACTCATATCAAGGCTTAGCTTATAAACTCGTCAACATGGAAAATAAACTGATGAGGAATTCAATCAATTAGGAGAAAGGAAGAAATCAAACTTTAACCCCTCAACACCATTTCATGTAACAAAACTTAAAGCATCTTCCATACTCCAATTGTTTAAACATTCCTATTCAATTTGATAAATAAACTAACTTAATAAGGACATGAAAGGATTATCCATTTGATAATAATCTTACTACAATGTTCACTTAAATTATAACACACAAGTAGTTCCAATCTCTCCTATTGATTATAGATTAATAGATATTCAAGAATCACATGTATTTAATTTACACGACTAAATTGAAATCATTTATTTAATTAAGAACTTATAAAAACCTACAGAAAGTAGACCATCAGATTTGAAATTCCTAGCCTATACATTTGTTACATCATGATAATAATTTTAATTAACAAGTATTATATACCTTTGATTATTATAAACTAAATAAATTTAATTAAAATCTAACCATAAACGATTTATCTTCAAATCACAAATCTAATATTAAAATAATTTGTAATAAATTTAATTTTAAATAACTTGCAATTAAATCTAAATTTTAAATGTAGTTTGAAAATAAATCTAACGGATCTTAGAAGATTCTTTTTGTGTGTTTTAAAACAACAATTCGAATGTTGATGAAATTGTGTCTCCTCTATTGCCCCAACCTTTTTGTTTTTAATTGATTCACAAAATATATGTAACAATTCTTGTGCACCTATACCTTTAAGAAAAAAATTCAATTTATAAACTTCTCACCTTAAAATTTAATTCTCATAAAATTGGCAGGTGCAAAGCCCCCCCTCACCCACCTTAGCCCACTTTCTTCTGTCTGCGCCAAAAAGGAAGCTGGGAATAAGTGAGACAGGGACGCATGACAACAAAACACATGAACGGTTTGACAGAATACCCTAAAGAATTGCGGTCTCATGAGATGCAATGATTGCAGGATATGCAAAAAAAAAAGGATTTGTATACAGGCTTTAGAAACTTCCAAGCAAATGCAATTTGTGGGCATAAGGACAAATCCCTAGCCGTATCCAAAATCCTCCCTACCTGTGCTAAAATGGGAGCCTTAGAACCGGGTCTGGACATTCCGATAAAACGTTAGAAATGCTCTGGCAGACATGTAAGCAAAATGAGGAATACAAAAAGGCACGCTACTGTTTGACAGATTGCCGCATGGAGATGGCATCTCCTGGAATGCAGAAAATGCAGGGTAACACAAAAATGAATTTAGCAAGGGAGCTTTCAAAATCATCAAATTAATGAGCACGCAGGAGAACACTCTAACACTGTAAACTTGGCTTGTATTCTATGAAAGTAAGGTATATCCAAATCGCCAAGGCTAAAGCTATGAAATAATGCAAGCTCTTTGAGACAGAAATAGATCACTTATGCGGTGCTGGAGAAATGGCTTAAACTCAGGCGAAACTACACAAGGAATACAAATTGGATTTTCAATTATATCATATATATAAAAACAACCATAAATACATGGCAAATGACTTACCTCAAAATTCTGCATACAGTGTATTGTGCAATCGATACTGAAAGAGTAAATGGGCATACCTTGCAGATGTAACTGTTGCAATGCACTGGTAGACAAGTATATGCCAAAGGAAGAAAGCAGTCACAATCCCCCGTATCTTTTTTCAAGCCCCATTTTTTTTTTTTTCTCCATAAAATCCACCTAGCACAACCTGCAAACTCTCTTTCCCCACGTACCACGTAAAGGCATGCATAAAGTGGATGCCAGGCCCTACGTGGAGAGAATGGGGGAATGTTTGAAGCCAAGTGGAAAATAAAAGGTAAAGACAAGTGTAAACCTTCTTAAATCCTTTTTATTTGTTTTTATTTTATTTATTTATTTATTATATATTTTAAATTTCTCTTTCTTTTATCAAAGTTGAATCATTTTTAATTTTGATGCCTACTAATAAATAAACAAAATAAATATAATTTATTAAAATTGTATAATGATACAACCAATAATCTAAAGACAATTATCATACTCATTAATTAATTTACATCTTACTATTTTGCTAATAATTTATTAGCTTTAATATTGTAATTATTAATAATTTGGAGGGCTCACTTGAATATTTAATCTCACAATTTTAATTTAATAAATAATACTCAATATCACCATACAACACCTTTTCAAAACATATTATATTTAAATATTAGTTAAAATTACTATGTAGATCAATTTTAACTTAATTGAATCGATTAAACGAGGTTAATCAAAATATTGCATTATCACATAATCCAACAAAACACAAAACAATGAAACCACCAATAATCACTTACTCAAATATCTAGAAGGACTGGCTTGGAGGGGCACTACACCCCCTCTCTCTCAAATCTCTCCCTACCACCTCCTCCCCTCTCTTAAGTCTCTCCCCCCACACTAAATAGAGAAACACACACACACACTCTCTCTCTCTCTCTCTAGTCTCTCCCTGACACCCCTCACTCTCTCTCTCTCTCTCTCTCTCTCTCTC
>VDFB02200272.1:0-13494 GCA_007258455.2 Sequoia sempervirens
CAGGAACTATGACCCATAACTTCACCTTGGCCTTTTGCTCAATGGGGACTCAACCTTGTGGGAAAGATCTACCCCACTTCCTCAAATGGCCATATATTCATTATAACCACCACCAAATACTTTATCAAATGGGTAGAGGCCATCCCCCTTACCTATATCACAAACAAACAAATAGAAAAGTTCATTATTAATTATATCATTTTTTGATATGGTATTTCATAGTTTATAATCATAGATAATGGTTGTTTGTTCAAAAACCAAGACGTTTGTGAACTATGCAAACAATTCCACATCTAGCACCATTTTTCCCCTCCCTACTACCCACAGGGCAACAATCAAGCTGAGGCATCCAATAAAACAATTATTAAAACCCTTAAGAAAATTTTCAATGACGTTGAATGTGACTGGCACATTCAACTCAACCCTACCTTATGGGAATATCAAACCAGCATCCGTACTCCCATTGGAGCCACCCCATATTCCCTAGTCTTTGGTTCATTAGCTTTTCTCCCCATTGAGGTCGAAGTCCCCTCTCTACGAGTGTCGATGAAAGGGTTAATAAATGATGAAGAGTACATGATATCTAGGCTACATGAGCTGGAATTACTAAACGAGCAAAGACAAAAAGCTCTGATCCACTTACAAGCATATCAAAACTGTCTTTGCAAAATTTAAAACAAGTGGTTCCTAGTTAGACATTTTAACATCGACGACCTGGCACTAATGCAAAATCACAAAAACTAGGCAGAGCGAGAGAAACCTGGTAAGTTTGAGCCTAACTAGCTAGGCCCTTATGTCATCACAACTTCCTTTGGTTTTGATGCATATCAGTTGTCCACTCCAAAGGGAGAACCATTATCTGGGACTATAAACAGCTTGCACTTGTGCAAGTTTTACACTTAGCTTCAGAAAGCTTAGTTGAAACCATAAAAAAAAAATAGTAAAGAGAAATAATCCATCCAATAGTGAAAATCATCTCAATGAAGCTTTGGATAAGTACCATGGTGAAAATCTGGCAAACAGGTGCCATGTGTTGACAGTCTTACCCCTATTGTCTATTATCACTTCACATAATTTTTACACCTTCACCCATACTAATACAACTATTCCTCATTCATTTCACAACACCCACAATACATGTAGTTGCTAATTCTATGACTTGAGATCGGTTGAGGTTTGTAGCATACCGTGCAAAATCATTCTTACCATCCAATCCCACATAGTACTTGACCGAGGGAAAATACCTAACACCTGTTCTTGGCAGAATAAACCTCTACATCTCCAGGTCCTAACACACTGGTGAAAACACACAAAAACATTCAGAAAATGTGTCAAAAACACAAAAACATTCAAAAAATTTCAAAATCCATAAAATTCATAAAATTTCCTAAAAAGAAAATCCCTAAAAAAATTGCAAAATCATCAAAAATCCAAAAAAATAGTCATTTGAATCCGAGTTTGACTTATTTTTAAGTTAGGTCAAATTACATTGTCTCTGCACATTTTCTACATAGGCAAGGCTCATCTTAAATGAGCCCCCGAGACATTGATTCAGTCCTTTTGGGTTTAGTCAAACAATAAAATCATGACATTATCTTTGTCAAATAAAGCAAAGTCAGGTTGTGTTGATCTATGAGGTCTCTATGTGTATAATGTAGGCAAGGCCATCAATCGATGAGCCCCCGAGGCTGCACTACGTCAGTCCTTTAAGGTTCATCGAATTCACTGTTTCACAAGTCAGATGTCTTCAAATAAAGAAATCTTTTTCAGTCAGTCTTGTCAACCAAAGTCTGGTCAAACTACGTGATCTATGAGTGCACGACATAGGAAAGGCCATGAATCGATGCACGCTCGAGGCCCTAGATGTCAGTACTCTTAGGGTTTGTCATGTTGGTCATATCACATGGTCATACATCGAAAAAATTGAATGCAAGGTTAAAAATGATGCACAATCCAACCAGTTGAAAATCAGTCTAACATCAAATTTATCAAATCAGTCATTTAAGAATCTTCAAGATGTGTCCTTCTTCACGTCAGACTCTTTTCTGTCAACCAATTTATTTAGGATATGTCTTTCCTGAATCAAAATCAAATCTATCAAATTGATCATTTAAGAGTCTTCAAGATGTGTCCTTGACATCAGACTCTTTTCTTTCAACCAATTTATTTAGGATATGTCTTTCCTAAATCAACATCAAATCTATCAAATCAATCAGTTAGGAGTCTTCAAGATGTGTCATTCTTGACATCAGACTCTTTCTTGTCAACTGTAGGTCTTCAAGATGCGTCCTACTTGATGTTAGACCCTATCATGTCATCTATTCAGGATGTTTCCTTCGTGAATCTCAACCCTGACAATAATCAAATTCGACATTGCAATCTTCTTTAGGATGTGTCCTTCCTAAAGAGTGACCAGTTAACCTTGTCATCACCAAGTTAACCTTAGCAAACAAACAAAGATCTAACACACATGTCTCGACAAGCATTTTTCATTTATTTTTCAATGATTTGATATAACCATGTAACTAGCCACCTCGACGATGTCCTATGATGGATTTAGAGGAGCAACAATGTTACATGAGCATATGTTTCTTTTTCACTAATTATCTTATCTTTTTGAAGTTGTCATGTTACTAGCCACCTCAAGGATGTCTTGACAATAGGATTTAGAGGAGCAACAATGTATCATGATGATTGTCTTATCTTTTCAAATTTTTCATGTCACTAGCCACCTCAAGGATTTCCTGGCAACGGGATTTAGAGAAGCAACGATGTTTCATGACAAATTTTCTTTGGATTGTTGTTTTTGGTTTGTCTTGACAAAAAGACTGGGAACAATTGAGTTCCTAAGTATGAGTCACGACAATCCTTTTCTATGAATTTTATTTTTAGCAAAGGAATGACATTGCACACCATTGGTCTACCTCATATCATGATTTTTCTTGCCTGTTTCCATAAACCACCCAATGATGATTAAAATGCAAATGCTTAGTATAATGACAACAAAGTGATGATATATGTTTCTTTCACGGTAACATAAATCATCTTCAAGCTAATAATCACATCTGGATGGTGCACTATGACACACAAAAAATCACCTATGTATTCATTACAATATCAGAGTAGCATGCATCTTACATCCACATCCATTTTGCATAAGGAATTAAGAACATTGCATCATTATCATTAACATTTGCATAACATGATAAATATATAGATAACACAATGCATACAATGACTCTATATCATAACTCATATGCATCCATTACATCATAATCAAGTACATCCAACAACCATTTCCCTTACTAAGCCTTGCCAAAATTTATTTCTTTCGCCACCACTGAACTTCTAGCTATCCAATTACTTAATCAAGACAATTTCAAATTTTTTTTGACTTTTTCAAAAATTCGTCAATTTTTCTGAGGGGGTATACCTTTACCTATTTCACACAGGGGCATAACTAGGGCATGTTATTCATTATTCTTTGACACAACGCCAAAATAACATTATGTGAAAGAGGGGAAAAATGTACACACTGAAAAATGGCTTAGGCCTGCGACTGCATTTTTTTATTATCAATTCAAGATACCAACAAAATGATTAAATGATTTTATCATTTAATTATAACTTAACATCACATTTCCTCTAATTAATTAAATATTTTTAACCATTTAATTAATTCATTTTTATTATTCTTCTAAAATTGATTAATTAAGTAAATTACATTAATTTATCTTAATTATGTCGCTAATTAATTCTAATCTCTTTTTTCAATTAATTAAATAAGTTTCATTAATTTATTTAATTATGTCACTTAAATTAAATCATATTCTCCCACATTTAATTAAATAAATAATTATTTATTTAATTAATTATTCAATCTTCTCATCTAAAGTTCCTTCATAAATTGAATAATTCATTTGATTATTTGATCATGTACACACAGTTCCTCCACAAATTAAGGAATTAATTTAATAGTTGATTCTTCTATTTGAGCACATGTCTCCTACATTTTTAATTAAATAATCTCATGCATAATTCTCTCCACTCTTTACTAACACTCTCTCTTAGTTCACTCAACTAACTGATCTATGACCACTTTTGACTCACACACTCTCTCAGTTATATCACTTAACTATTCAATCAACATCCCATACAACCAGCTGACTAATCAATCAAATCACTTAACAGTTCAATCAATCTCTCAATCAAATCACTTAACTATTCAATCAAGAACTCACACTCGATCTAGACCATTCAAACTCAGATCAATCTCGACCGTCGAATCTGTGAAGCTTCTATAAAAGAAGCTTTTTAACTCTATTTTTGGTAATCACAATCTTCAAAGTTTATTTTTCATATACTTATAGGCGAATATTGCAAACTCATGATCTAAGGGTGTATTGAGCATTTCAAAGCGAAGCTGAGAAGGATAATGGAGATGATTCAAGCAAGCATGGGAATTAGATGATATTGTTCTATTTTATTGAATTATTTTGTTGCATTGCACTTCATTATTGATTTTGAGATCTTAGCATAATCTAGGCAATTTGGGATTGTTGTCATTATTTATGCATCCTTATTCCTATTTATTTTCCCATCTCACAGACAGTTTGATGGTCATCTGAGTATAAACATTTCAACATTATTTTTCTGCTATGCATTGTTTAAGGTTTCCATAGCTGTTCAATTTGTGACTTTTGGTAATAATATTGGGAAATAGGATGCTTGATAGAAGGGTATGTGTAGGATCATGATGGTCCAAAAGTGGTGATATGATGGGTATGTGTAGGGTATTTGGCTGATGACTTTTTGTTTTTCCCAAAATTTATGAAACAAAAAGGGATTTTAAAGGATATTCTCAGCTTTCCACCAATATAAATTATGCTTTACTTTGAATTTAATAAATACTTATTATTCATTTTCTATTTGAATTACGACTAAAGTCCTGATTGATAGGCTGATTGAAAAACATCTATAGCTTTCAAATGGTATCACATTTTTTGAATCTGAAACATGCATCACATTCTATGCTTCACATACCATAAGATTAAAAAAAATGAATTTCATGAATTTTTGACCAAGTTAAGGTGGTCAGACATATGAGTTTTTGTGTTTTTTAAAAGTTGTAATAAAAAATTCATAGTTAATTATTTACTTTGAAAAAAATTACAAAAAAATATGGATCACATCGGGACATGAGTCCTCTACTTATATCTAAAATATTATAAAAAATTATTATCATTTTATTGTGGTTAGAGTGGTCAGACAAACACCTACTTATTATTTTTTCCCTAAAATTTAAGTACTACTGCATTGAAATTTCAAATTTTCACCAAATAGAATTTTTTTTTAAAATAAACCTAGTAGTGTAGAAACTACATTCAATTTTCTATAGATTCTATTCTTACATATTTTTGAAATAATATACATAACTTATTCAATTTTTTACGTCAAGTTGCCTAACTTTGATTTTTCTGAATTTTTTGCCACTGAAGGGTTTATTTTTTCCATGATGATCCTGCACATGCCCAGAAACTAGATAACATGTTCAATTCCCTCAAACATTGTCAACCTATTAAACCTTGAAGAACAGTAACACAAATTTCCTTGCTTTACCCCTTCATAGATTGTGTGACTGATTTTTAATTTTAATTTGTATATTGTACTTTAGTTAATTTTCTATGTTTTGTTATATTGGAGTTATTTAATTTCAATGTTATATCTCATCACTTTTCAAGAAATGTTGAGAAAAAAATGGATGAGCAAGAGAGTTACAGTTACCTAATGGAATTTGCAAACTATATGTAAACATTTTATTTCAACTCACAAGAAATAACCTCCCACAAAACAAAAAAAGATCCTTCATATTCAAAACTATGAGAAGAGATATTAATAAATAATTAAAAATATTAAATTGAATGACTTGATCAAAACCTCTTTTTAAAAATTAAAATAATTATTTAAATATAATTTTAAATTATCTATAATATTCAACAAGATAGTTGTCGGTATTGGCATGGTGTGATGGTTTAAAGGTGGCATTGTTGTTTGTGCCACCAAGGTTCAAACCCCATTGTGGTGGTATTGTTGATTGGTTGTAATCCAGTTCATAGCTCTGGTCAAAAGCGTTTACCCCTTGAATAAAAAAAAAAAAACAAGATAGAAGCTAAAATTTACTCATATCTTAACTATGAGAAGAGATATTTGTGACATTACATGTAATTAAATGTATAGGGCATAAAGCTAATATAAAATACAGAATCATAAAGTTCCTCCATCTTGAGCATTCAGTTCAATGAAAATTACAACAGTGTCAACTATAGCATAAACCAAGGAGTTTCTATTTGATTTGAATACATAGATTGTTAATTTTGAAAGGACAATACATGTTTCTTGTTTGTAATTACTTGCCAACTTTCCTTATTTCCTGATATTGTTTATGGTATTACATGTCACCATCTTAAAAATTTCAAGATTACTATTAAGTTGTTATAATATCAACACTATTGATAAAACATAGAAGACACAACAAATAAAAACAAGACTATTCTTGGACGTTTAGGCAGGAACTTCACTGCTTTACAACTCTTGTTTAGATTTGTAAACATGGATCACAATCAAAGAATATAAATATTCACATAGAGAGATAAAGAACACTACTTGTCAAATCTAAGCACCAAAAAGAACATAATATTAAAGATAGTAATATTTTACTAACTATAATTTTTAAAAAATAATAATAATTTAACAATATACTAATATAATAATTTAGTAAATTATTCATATAATTCTAAAAATAATAATTATTAATAATATATTACTAATTATATAATAATAGAAAAATAATATATAATAATTTAATATTAAGGATAATAGTATTTTACTAAGTATAATATTTAAAAAAAATTAATAATAATGTAATGGTTAGAATAATTTAATAAAAATAATAATATAATATTATAATAATTAGAATAATATAATACTCGAATTGTATATTGTTAAAAATTCATGTGGCTCTAATTTTAGGATGGCAATCATCTACTCTGCAAGTCGAGCTAGGGTGTCTGTGCCCTAGCTCATTTCGTCATCTTTCTTGGCTGTGTGATGTAGGGGGATTACAAGTTGTTAAGGTTTTCCATAGGTTGGGCATTTGTGTGGGAGAATCTTCTCTTTCCCTGGGCTGCTCGTGGGTTTTTCTGTGGACAATTTCTCTCTGTAGCGTTGGGGAGGTAGTGGCTGGGTGTGTAGGGTGCATCACTACAGGTGCTAAGAGCTGGCATCTGGAGAGTTTGGGGTGTGAAGACTGTTGATAAGGCTTGGTGAGGGTTGTAGTAGAAAGTGGGGTGAACCCATGTGTTGGGTGGTTAAGTGGAGGAGTTGTTGGGGGCTACGTAGGGTTGTTTTTGCGTGCCCTCTTCCTTAAGGGTGGAGGGTAGTGTTGGGCTACAACCCTTGTTTGGGGTTTACTATTCTTGAGTTTCCCAAGGGCTTGCATGCATGGATAGGGGTTTTTTATCTTCTTCAACGGTGCTAGGGGAATCATTTGGGGCTGGTTCCAAGATGGATTTATGCTCAACATTTTGCTCAGAACCCTTGCCATAGGGGTCTAGGTTTTATGATAATAATATATTTTCTCATAATCTAGAGAAGTTTGAGATGGGTTCGTCAAGAGGGTCTCAACTTGCGAAGATTAATGGGTGCCTAGAAAGGTGCAAAGAGAGGTCAAATCTAGTGATCCCGATGGAGATTCTCATAGAGGATATTGATTACTACTCAAGAAATTCCCTATATTACAAATTTTTGGGATTTAAAATCTCATTGCAATTTTTGGAAGCCTGGGCTCAGAGGACATCGCTGCTAGAGGGGGAGATGGAGATTCGGCTCCTTGAAAATAACTATTTTATGGTTACGTTTGATTGCATGGTAGATAGGATCAAAGTTTTTGAAGGGGCCCCTTACTTTTACAATCAGGTGGGCTTGTTTATCAAGCCGTGGCATGCGGGCTTTAATCCGGCCGAGGATCTTCCAAGTCAGGTTCCAATTTGTGTTGGATTATCAAGGCTCCCGATCGAGTGTTGGCGCAATGATGTTTTGCATTTACTAGCCTCGATGCTTGGTAAACCTATGTGTTCTTCACAACTGATGTAGTTCAAAAAGGTAATGACATATGCCTGGTTTTGTGTGGAAATTGATTTAAGTAAAGGGTGATCCCATAATAGTCGCTTACAATTTTGCCAACCGACACCTAAATTACAGTTTTAACTAAATCTTCACATTCGGCACCTATAGCGGCTAAACCGTGAGGAATTTGAAGATGGTGCAAACTAGAGTCTCATCAAATTTTATCTGTAGACTTTGAAAATATTTTTTTCAAAATTTTGAATCAAATTCTCACTTCTTTTTTCCATCTCCCAGAACCCATTTTTTTCGAAAGCAACATTTTAAAAGTGACGTTAATAATCGTGATAACGGATAACTTTTTTTCCATGAAGGATAAAATTATAATTCTTTTGAATTTAGATTTGTGACTCTGATATCTAGTGCTTCCACTTGGTTAGAAAATTTTTTATTGAATATTTTTTCTTTAATCAAGTTTCAAAAGTCAAACCAATTACAATTCAATAATGTAAAGACGCATCAGATAATGCTTAACTTTTTTGTATATGTCAATTTTTAATTTATTTTTTGTTTGATCAAGGACTTCAATATTCAGTAACTCATATTTTTCAATTTTTTTTTATAATCTTCTTTATTTTCCCACATGTGAAGAACAAAGAAATTCATTTTTGATGAAAACCCATGTTTAATAAAAACTTAAAAAATAAATGCATAACAAAACCAAAAACATATTAAAAATTGTATTCATATCGATAGCTTGCCTCGAGGAATTACATAATCAATTCAAATTTTAAATGAATTCATTTGATCCCCCAAAAGCTAAATCAAAAGTGATTTTTATCAAAGATTTTGATAGGTGTAAAGGGAGACACATTTATAGGTATGGTTTAAACTAGCGACTTAGTCCAAGGCTTGATCTAAGGTGATTTGATCAAACCCCTCTCAATTGAACTCCCTTAAAATGAATCCTTTGTGCGCTTAAATCATTATATTTCTAAAAATATGTGATTTCAGCTAAAAATCGCCTCGTGAATTGTAAAACCACTATTATGACAAAGATCTCTAAACCATTTCCGGCCCTATAGAAGTGTGTGCATGATCTTATTCATGGGTGTAGCAGCTCAACTATGAGAGCTTATCTTTTCATTGTAGACTTTGTCATGAGTATGGCTACTTACAACATAGATTCCCAAGGGCCAATCCTTTGGAGACTTATTTTTCTCAACCCCATCGTAATCTGCCTAGGGTCGATAAGGGCAAGGATCCTATTCTAGGTGGTGGTATAGGGGATGATGGTTTTATTCTTGTTAGAGATCAAAACATAAATAAGGGGCAGAAAAGGACTATGAAGGTGAGGCACGATGATGATACTATTAATAGATTTGAGGTTTTAGATGATCTTAGCTAGTAGGAAGTGAATCTAGGATTGATAGATTTAGATTAGGGAATTTAGGGTACTGAACAAAAAGGGCCTCCTTTTGAGCCTGAGCAAGCAAGCCAACAGGAGGTGAGTGTGGGCTTACTATGTGTTGAGCAAGATGGGGGAGGTTCTAGGCAAGAGGGACTTAGTTCAGGGATCCCTCTTGCTCTGCAAGTTGATGGGACTATGATTTTGGAAATAGATCTGTAGATGGTGGCTTAGGAGGAGTTAGGTCATGTTGTTGTGAAGGACAATGAGGCTTTGTCTCATCCATCATGGAGAATGGGCTCAAAGGTGGGTAAGATTAGTAAGCCATCTCCTTAATTGGGTATTTTGCAAAAAGATCTTAAGAAAGGGAGGGTGGAGAAAGCTGCTAAGCTTGGTAGGAAGAAGGATATGGAGAAGATTAAATTGATAGGGGAAACTTTGGTGGAATCAGGGTCAGTCAAGACTCTGGATTCTCATTTTTTGAGCCCCTTGAAATGATTGTTCTTTCATGAAATGTTAGGGGCTTCAACAGTGGCCCTCAAGAAAAAGCTATTCGGGATTTGGTTATATGTCATTCTCCTGTTGTCCTCTTTTTGTAGGAGACCAAGTTTTTTGTTGATTGTATGATGGGATTAGTGCCTAAGCTTTGGAAAAATGGTGAATGTTAATGCATTGGTGCTCCAGGATCTTCTAGGGGGGTGGCTTGCTTATGGAACCCTTAGAATATTTTCCCTCAGTGGTGGGTTTCCTTCAAGTCCTCTCTCTCTATGGTGGCCTCTTGCCTTGAATCTGGGGAGATGGTTCTTTTTTCCAACATTTATGCACTTGTGGAGCTATAGGGCAAGCAACTCCTATGGTCAAATATTTGATATGTTCAAAGTATGGTTCCCTACCATCCTTGGATTATTGGGGGGGACATCAATGCTATCACTGAGATTGCTAAGAAGCGGGGTGGTACCATGAGGTTGGAGGCATCGACATTGCTGCTCCAGGACAATATTTCTATTTTGAATCTCATTGATATCAAGCCTAGTAATGGACAATTTACCTAGAACAATCAAAGTTTTGGTGAAAACTACATCGTGGAATACCTGGATCGGTTTATGGTCTCCTACTTTTGGGTTGGTGGGAGGTGGTCTTCTAGCTCTGAGATATCAGACTAGAGAGGCTCAAACCATTGGCCTATAAAGCTTTTTGTCCTCTCAGCTTGGTGGCCCTACACTTCCTCCTTCAAGTTCTAGCTTATGTGGTTGCATGATCCTAATCTCCATGGTTGTGTTGCTCAATGGTGGCGGGAGGGTAGAACTTCCTTTGGTACGACAATGTATGTCTTTGCTAAGATTCTTTAGTTTGTTAAATATAAGATTAAGCATTGCAATAGGTAATGTTTCAGAAATATTTTTAGTGCCAAGTCTGATGCACAAGCAGAGGTAGATGGTATTACGAGGGTAATTAGGGAGAATGGGGTGACAGAGACTCTATTGCAGGAGGAATCAAGGGCCTTGAAATCTTTGGAAGAATGGGAATTGTAGATCTTTTGGAAGCAAAAAGCTCAGGTTGAGTGGCTCCAAGAGGGAGATAGAAATTTTGTTTTCTTCTTCAATTCTATAAAGGATCTATGGCATGGTAATTTTATTCCTGTTCTAGTCAATGATAGGGGAGAGACTCTGTCTTCTTTTCAGGATATTTCAGATGAAGTTGTTCAGTATTTTTCTTCCCTTTTCAAAGAGGATTCGCAGGGTAGTTTGGTGGAGGAAGCTCAGGTCCTTTCTTGCATCCCTCCCCTGGTGTCTAGAGAAATGATGGATCATCTCATGGGAGAGATCACTCTAGAGGAGGTAAAGGGGACTGTGTTTCAGATGAAGAAAGGAAAAGACCCTGGTCCTAATGGTTTCCCAATTGAATTCTTCCAAGAGTTGTAGGAGATTATCAAGCTAGACTTATTAGAGGTGGTCAAAGAATTGCATAGGAATAAGAAGATGTTAAAGGATCTAAACTCCACTTTTCTAGCACTCATTCCCAACTGTGAAGGGGCGGATAGGTTAAGCCGTTTTTGACCCATATCTCTTTGCAATATGGTGTATAATATTATTTCCAACCTAATTTCTAATAGGATGAAAAATTGGCTGTAGGAGCTCATTTCTGAGGAGCAAAGTGGTTTTGTGGAGGGTAGGTAGATTTTGGATGGTATTGTTATAGCTATTGAGACCATTCATTGTATGGCCTATTCAAGAAAAAAAGACTATGTTTATAAAGCTTGATATGGCTAAGGCGTACGATAGAGTCTGATGCTCTTTACTCCAGAAGGTCTTGGCTACATTTGGCTTTGGAGATGAGTGGATTCAATGGGTCCTGAGTTGTGTCACATCAATTTCATTCTCTCTTTTAACTAATGGGGAGAACTCTTAGCTATTCGGCACCTCTAAGAGGATAAGGCAAGGTGATCCTCTTTCTCCTTACTTGTTTATTTTTTTGATGGAAGGTTTGGGGTTCCTATTGAGAAGACATGCGGAGCTGGGACTTATCCAAAGGTGGAGGTAGGGAGGTGATTTACCCCTTCAATCCCATTTACAGTTTATGGATGACATTTCTTTGATAAGTGTTGCCACTATTCAAGAGGATATGAAACTTTGCAGGGTTTTGGATATTTATCTGGTGGCTTTGGGAAAATTAATTAATGAAGACAATTATTCCATCTTTTTCTTTAAAAAATATGGATTCTATTCAGACTAGAATTTCTAAGATTCTTCAGTTTCAGATTGGGGCTCTTCCTTTTTCCTTATCTTGGGTTTCCTACAGTAGGGATTCATGCCAGCCTATCTTGGACAAATTTCATGTGAAGGTTACTCACTGGACCAACCGTTGACTGTCCTTTGCTAGCCGTGTTCAATTGCTTAAGTCTGTGGTCCAAGCTCTCCCCATTATCGGTGTATGCTTTAGGTGGCCCTGATGGGATTTGTTAGAGAGTTGGACTCATTAGCAAGGAAGTTCTTATGGGCTACTAGTTTGATGTCCTACAAATGGATTCTTATTGATGGGATACTGTTTGTTTTCCTAAGCAGTATGGTGGTTTGGGGGTGAGGCAATCCTCGTTGGCAGGAATGGCGTTGGCAGCTAAACTTTATTGGCGATGGTGCATGGAGAATGATCAAATTTGGGATAGGATTATTTCCCATAAGTATTTCTAGGATATTCCTTGGGAAGATATCTCTCGCTACCCTTTGGTGGGAAAGGGATCGACTATTTGAGCTACTCTTAAGAAAGGAGTTGCACTTGTTAAGGATGGCTTATTTTGGATTTGTAAACATGGGACAAAGGTTTAGTTTTTGTATGAATCTTGGGATGGCTACCCTCCCATTCTCACTCAGTTTCCTAACTTGTCAACCCTAAGTAGGAGATTCGGTGATGCTGGCTGGTCGAGGGTAAGTGACTTTAAGTCACTTTCTTTGCAAGGGAAACTTGTGAGTGCTAGGTGGAAGAATCATGATGAGTGGCCGATGGTGGGCATGGAAGAGGAGTGTGTGGTGCTACATAACATTCTTTCATGAAGATAGTGTAGCTTCCTCATGGATAAGGACGTTCTTGTGTGGTCCCCCAATCAGGAAGGCCACTACACTATTGCTTATGGTTACCTGAGGCTGCTATCTAAAAGGGTCGAGGGGTGGAAGTTCCTTGGTGGAAGAGGGTGTGGAATAAGTTTTCTTGGCTGAAGTGAAACTGCTTCATCTAGAATTTGGCCTAGAATAGGTATCTGACTTGGGATAATATCCATAAGCGTGGGTTTTAGGGCCCCTCTAGGTGTGTTTTGTGTGGGGGAGGTGAGGAGGACTCTTCTCATCTAATTTTTCGGTGTCCTTTTGCTCTGCAGCTCTAGAATTCTTGGTGGGGAGTTTGGAATAGTCCCTATGTTTATGCCTCCTCCTTTGTGGAATTTTGGACTAGTTTGGGAAGACCTCCATCGTTGG